>PVJA010000727.1:133620-153442 GCA_004027025.1 Myocastor coypus
ATGGCATGTAAATTCTTACTAAATAACATGTTTTTTAAAAAGAACAAATGAGGAAGTAGGTGCCATGAAGAATTTTAGTTCCCTGGGCCGGCGGGATGGCTCAGTGGTCTAAAGCGCCTGCTTGGGAAAGCTTGGGCAGCTTCAGGGACTGCGGTTCAATCCCCGGCACCACATGCTGTGCCAGCCCTGCCTTTGGGGCAGGCTGAGCCGGCCATAAAAATGAGTGAATAAACAAAGGTTCTGAAACAAGAAATAAATAAATAAATAAATAAAATAATTCTGAAAAATAAATAAATAAATGATTCATCACTTTAGATACCTCTTTTTAAAAAATCTAAAAGTTTTGGTTGGATGCATGTAACATAAAACCTGTCATCTCACTAGGCATGGTAGTGCCCTTATGGGGCGGAGGTAAGAGGATGGTGAGATTAAGCCCAGCCCAGGGTACATAGCCTCAGAGCTTTAGCAGTTGTACCATCTTGGCTATGTCCTGTGGCACCAGGTGCATCACTCCAGGACTCTTTATCGTAGGAACCAGGAGCTGTACCCATGACTGGCTGGTGCCGCATTTCCTCCCCTCCCCCTCCGGGCTCCGGGTTGTCGCTGTTCTGACTTACATCTCTGTGATCTCGGCTGCCCTAGGTACCTCGTGGCTAGAATCACAGATAGGGTTTTGCTCTGTATGCGGGCTGGCCTCCAACTGATGGCCATCCTGCCTCAGCCTCCCAAGTGCTGGGATCACAGGCGTGCCACCACGCCAGCAGGGTCTTTTGTGCCTGCTTATTGCACTTGGTGTGTTTCCCAACTTCATTCCATCCATGTTGTAGCAGGCGTCAAAGTTTCCTTGCTGTTTTGTTTTGCTTTTGTCTTCCTGTTTGAGGCTGTATAGTATGCCAGTGCTATAAACATGGGTGTGTAAATTTTTTTTTAAAGAATTTTTTATTTTATTTTATTTTTTTTCTTGTTTCAGAACTTTTGTTTGTTTATTTATTTATTTTTATGGCCGGCTCAGCCTGCCCTGAGGGCAGGGCTGGCGCAGCTTGTGGTGCTTGGTATTGAACCACGGTATGGGTGTGTAAATTAGATCCATCTTTTATGTACTTATTATTTCCCAGTCCCAGAGATCCAAGTAGGATCAGTGCATGCTACATATGCCCTGCCCCAGAGCAGCACCCTTGGGCCCAGCTGTGTCAGCTGTTATTAATAACCCCCACATGCCCCAAGGCTGAGCGCAGTGGTCTTCACTCTTGCAAATGAGGAAGCTGAGGTGGGGATGGCGGTGAGTGGTAGACTGCCCAGCCTGGAGGCCCACTGCGCTGTCTGGGTGTGAGGGACCCTTGGCTGGCCCAGCTGGCCTTGCTTCCTCTACTGGGCCTATGCAGGTCTGAGGCTCTGGCCTTTGGAGCTCCAGTCCGAGGTGGGAAGGGACCGTGCATGGTGGCTGAGGAGTCGGGGAGGGCTTGCCTGAGTCCCCTTGGGCACGCGTCCTCTCTGCTGTTGAGCTGTGTCTTTATTTCTTTATCCATGTGATGGGGGTGGAGCTGCTACTGTGTCATCTGTACATATTCGAGGCTAGAAGCAAGACCCTGGTGCTCAGGAGTGGGGCGTGTTTCTCAGCTCAGGCCAGGGCTGGGTGTGAGGCCCACTGGGGAGCAGATGGTAGCCCTGCCCCTGCGTGCCTGGCCTGGGTGTAGACCAAGACCACTCCTCCTTTACACGGCAGATGGAAGCACAGAGCCTGGCAGCCTGCTTAGGGTCCCTTTTCCACACCCGGGTCCTGTTCCCAGACCTGGTGTGGGGCCATTTTGGTTTGACTTTGAGATCTGGGATGGCAGGCTTCCCGAAGACCCCCAAAGGTGCCCGTGATCCCAGCATTTGGAAGGCTGAGGCAGGAGGGTCACCATGAGTCAAGGCTGACCCATGCTACATAGTGAGACCCTGTGTCAAAAGAACAATAAACAAAACCAATGAAACAAAGCAAAGCTGCCTGAGGACGTGCCCTGGGAAATATCTGTGACGCACCCTACCCGTCTCACTTGCAGGTCAGTGACATCAAATTCCAGGCACCCAGTGGGGAGGAGAAGGAGTCCTGGATCAAAGCCCTCAATGAAGGAATCAACCGAGGCAAGAACAAGGCCTTTGATGAGGTGTGTGTCCACCCTGTGCACAGCTGTGGTCCTCGGGTCCACTGTGTGTGAGGAGGGGACCCTGGCCTGCATTTTCCCTGATTTCATCACCACTAGAAGTGCTGGGGTGTCTGAGGATATCTCCTGTAATCCTAACAGTTGCTTGGTGTGGTGGTGCCCCTGTTTTAGAGATAAAACTGAGGCACAAGGGAAGTAAAAAGTGCATGTTGACTCTTACGGGCACCCCAAGCTCCTTGTGGTGGTGCCCACCTGCACATCCCAGCAGCCTGGAAGGCTGAGGCAGGCGGATCGAAGGCTGGTGGTGTTGGCCTTAGCAACTCAGGGAGACCCTGTCTTATAATAAAGAAGTCTGGGGAGGTAGCCCAGAGCTTCCTTCATGATTTGCCTGTGAAATCCAGGCCACTAGCCTGTGACCCTCCAGCCCTTCAGACATCAGCCTCACACTGAGGGGTAAGGGTGCCTTGTGGGGCCTTGACCACGCTCATGGCCGGCGGGAGGTGGGGGCAGGGTGTTCTTTGCAACCAGGATCTCTTGGGAACATGAGGGTTTCTTTCCTTCTTAGGCCACTGGGGAAAGGGCCCAAGAAAGGGCCTTGCTGTGCCTTTCTTGTTTGTGGCCTACGCGCTCACTGGTTTTTTAGTTACGGGCAGCTACCCTGCCGCCAAGCCACGTGCCAACCCATTTGTCTTTGGCATCAGAGACCCTTAGCCATTTGGGTTATAAGGGACATGGACCCCCTGCAGCGATGCCTTGATTTCCAAAAGACAAGATGGGAGGGCGAGAACCTTTGTGAGCAGGGTGCTGCCTCTGGAGCCTTCTCGTGTCTCTGGGTCTTGCCTTTCCTTCACTGCCCAGGCCAGGGCTCCTATTTGGGTAGAAAGGATGATGGCTGGCCACACTGCGGGAACCAGAACAGCCACAGAAGCTAGGGCCTGGGCCTCAGCCCAGCCTGGGCAGAGCAGAGGGACAGAGACAGCTGGAGTCACTGGCCGGCCCGAGCACCCCCAGCTTCCTGAGAGGGACAGGCTGCTGTGGGGCTCGCACCTGCTCCTCAGCCCTTTCCTGGCCTTGGAGGCGCTGCTGTTCTTCAGATGTCCGGGCCCAGGGCAAAGGCCTCGGCTCTTTCCTAGATGTCCTCAGGACCTGAGAGAGTGGGAGGCCAGGGCAGGCAGAACTCTGTGGGTCCTGGCACAGGGGACGTGAGGCTAGCTTCTCTCTGATTCCCCAGCTGAGCCCCAGGGTGAGCAGACTGCTCAGATATCTGCAGTGAAGCAAACAGTCAGGGCTGCGGGCCGCCCTGGGCGGAGAGCACTGCCATGAGGACGCAGGGTCCCTCAGTCCCTCCCCCTCCATCATGGCCCGGCCGGTGGGCTGAGCTGCGTCGCTCTGCTCCTCAGGTGAAGGTGGACAAGACCTGTGCCCTGGCGCATGTGACACGGGACCGGGTGCGCGGGGGCCAGCAGCGGCGGCCGCCCACCAGGATCCACCTGAAGGAGGTAAGGGCTTGCTGTCCCCCAGACATGGGAGAGTAGCAAGCTGGACTGCCAGGCTCAGGCCACCCCTTCCCTGAAGATGCCCGGAGCTGGGCCTCACTGAGTGGCCCACAGGCAGGAAGGGCAGGGGCAGCACCTGTGGTGCTGCCTCCAGGCTCACAGCCTGCTTCATTTCGGGGTCCACACCCTGGACAAAGTCGACCACAGGGAAACTGAGGCCCCTGGGGCAAGTCCAGCCCTCAGATACTGGCTTCTGGCCAGAACAGCCGTGCCCATGGACAGGACGGGGTGTGCCCAGGCCTGGGTCAGGCAGCTCTGTGTGTTGGGGAGGTTGGCTGGGAAGGCAGGGCTGGGGAGGAAGCGTCGAGGCCACTGGGGCCGTGAAGGGACGGCTCCTTCCAGAGGTCAGGCTGAGGCCTGGGTGGGGTGGGTCCAGTGAGCCGAGAGAGCCGGCAGCCGGAAGGAGGGGAGGCCCTGCTGCCAGGCCAGGCAGATGGGAAGGGAGAGACCGGCGGGAGACAGGAGCCACCCAGCTTGTGCCTGGTGCAGGGCTGGGCTGGGCAGGAAGGTGGCCTGGAGCCCAGGCAGGGGGGCCTGGGGAGACAGCGCAGCAGAGGAGGGGCTGACAGGCAGGAGGGCAGTGGACTCCGGAGGCCTAACCAGAGCTCAGCCAATGCAGCATTTGGGCTATGGAGGGGAGCAGCCCGCAGCAGCCAGGGAAGAGAGCCGGGAGGTGTGGGCCTCCTGAGGGCTGACAGACACAGGGCCTGGGGCCCTCAGCCAAGGCACAAGGATGGGCCTAAAGAAGAGACAGCTGTTTTCTGAGAGGAGTCAGCTTAGGGCCCTATGGGGTGCCTTGGAAGGAAGGCTGGGGGGAGGCACCCCAGATGGCTGGAAGGTTTGTTGTGAGGCCCCCCGGTCTGTCCTTGTCTGTCACCTGGGGAACGGGAGCCTACAGAGGAAGGGCTGAGGTGGCTGTGAGCAGGAGACAGGGCAGACAAGGAGCCCACCCTAGGAGGACCAGCGGTGCACGCGGGGCTCTCTTGTGGTCCCCAGTGGTCAGCACGGGTACTGGCAGATCTGGTGTTCTGGGAGGATGGGTGCCCAGCCGTAGGTCCCATCTGAGGGACCTTGGTAGAGGCTCCTTCCAAGGGAGGAGGTCCTCCAGACGGTAGGGCCGCTTCAGGCCCCCGCGAGCCCCTGGAATTGGGGGGCCAGCTGTTGCAGGCTACTCTGAAGGCCTGAGGGGTGGGAGTGAGCTGAAGGGCAGGCAGGGTGAGGGGCTGGAGGACTTGGGGTACCTATGTCAGACCTGCAGCAGTCAGTCAAGGTGGCGCCTGGATCCTGTCCCCTCCACAGGTCGCCAATGCAGCCTCTGATGGACTTCTACGCCTGGACCTTGATGTGCCCGACAGCAGCCCAACAGTGTTGGCGCCCGTCGACCCCAGCAGTGAGGCCCAGCCCCAGCCCCGGGAAGCGCTCATGCCTCCACCCAAGCCTTCCCCAGTGGTGGAGCCCACCAGCCTTAGCGATGGCATGGCACCCCCTGCAGGGGATAGGGCCCCGACCCCTGTCTCGGGAAGCACTGAGGCCCAGCCTGAGAGCCTCTCGGACTCTGAGAATCCAGCAGAGGAGGACAGTGGCTCCTTGCCTGACAAAATGAAGGTGAGCTGGGAGAGCCCCAGCCTTGAGGAGCTCACTGTTCCTGAGGAGCCCTCTGCTGTCCCCAAGGAGCCCCCTGCTGTTCCCAAGAAGCCTCATACTGTTCCTGAGGAGCCCCCCACTGTTCCCGAGGAGCCCTCTGCTGTTCCCAAGGAGCCCCCTGCAGTTCCCAAGAAGCCCCTTGCTATTCCTGAGAAGCCCCCCACTCCAGAGAAGCCCCCCACTTCCCAGAACTTGGAACTGAGCCCTGAGCCCTGTTTGAAGACTTCAGAGGCCCCCCACCGGGAGGGTCGGAAGCCCCCCACGCCCCCACCCAAGTTCTTATCAGAAAAGATGAAGGCCTGCCTGGGCCGGGCCGAAGCTCCTGGGCCCACCCACAGCCTGGGGACCCCTGAGCCCTGCAGCCCTGCGCAGGTCTCTGTGAATGGTGTGGATGACAGGCCTGAGCCTGCCACGCCCTCCCCAGATGTGGGCACACCAGGAGCTGCCCCCGAGGAGGTGGCAGTGTCCCCAGTGCAGCTGCCCCTCCTGGACGCATCGCCTCAGCTGCACTCCCGCTGTTCCTCCCTGGGGGACCTGCTCACAGATGGCCCGCGACGTCCTCTACTTCCTGGGGACCGGCTGTACCGTGCCCAGCTGGAGGTGCAGGTGGCCTCCGAGCAGACAGAGAGACTGCTGGGTGAGGTGCTGGGCAGCCAGGTGCCCCCAGCCAACACTGAGATCCTGCTGAGCCAGGCTGTGGAGCAGCTGAGGCAGGCCACACAGGTTCTGCAGGAAATGAGGGATTCGGATGCTAGAGAAACAGGCCAGGAGGCGCCTGGCCTGCAGCAGCAGCAGAAGGAGCTGGTGGCGCTGTATCGGAGAAGCATACCCTAGGCTCTCTAAGGCCAGCCCTGCCAGCAGTGGGCAGCGAGTTCCACAGCCTGGCTCCAGAGGGCGTGGTCTAGGTCAGGCTTGACAGACCCCCAGTGTCCCTGCCAGCTTACCCTGCTAGGGCCAGGCACATCCGGGTCGCTGTGTGGCTCTCCGGCCTGGGAGCACATGCTGAGCCCTATGCCTTGGAGCCATTCCCTACCGCCCCGCAGCTTTGGCACTGTGGGCATGGGGTCCCTGTGGATGGCATCATCTCTGTTCCCCACCCCTGGTAGTTTACATTCCAGCTTGGGAGGAGAGCACAGCCGAGCCTCTGCAGCCCAGTTTCCAGACATCCCAGCCGACCCTCTCCCGCATCTGCGACTCGTGGGCCCGGCTGCAGGCCTCACTAGGCCAGCCTGGCCTAGCAGGTGGGAAGCCCTGGGTTGAGGAAGCTGCTGGCCGCCGGGGCCCCCTGCACCCACTTCCTTTCCTGAGGCCCCATCTCCTTGTGGCTGTGATCAGAGGCCTGGATCTGAGGGATCTGGGGAGAAGAGGAACCAGGGATCTCCTGGTCCGTCTGCTCCTGAACCAGCTTGTGTCCAGCCTTGCAAACTCCCAAGGAAAGGGCGCCAGGTGCACAGCTGTGTGTAAGAATCAGACATGTGGACTCAGGAAATGCCCCTCTCCCCCCCGCCATGCTTATGGGGTGAGATCCAGCTGGACTGCTTGTTCCTCCTGGGTCAGGACAGCTCTAGTGTCCCTACCATTTCCTCACTGCTGTTCCTGGCAGGCTGCCTCCTCCCCATGAGGAGAGCCAGCTGGGGTCAGGGCAGGGTGAGTGTCTGGGGAAGACTTGGGGCCCCTGTATGTGCACTTTCATTTATTAGAGGAGGGGGTCCCTGCAGCATGGCCTGGCCTTTCTGCCACCACTGAGCCCTGCCAGCACAGATCCCCATGGTCCTTACTACACTGCCACCTTGTCCTGGTGGGGTCAAGGGCACGGGCAAAGGGGAGCCACACTGCCACAGCCTGCAAGCCCGGGCATCTTCCCCAGGCTGTGGTCTCCCGTCCGCCTGGCCCCTGGGAGAGCAGCGGCGTTGCTTGCTGCCAGTGACCATGTAGCTCCTGCTGTCTCGTAGGACCCTTCTTCCACCAGCAGCCCAGCCACCTGCGTCCAGAGGGGCCTCAGTGTCCCCTATCACATGGTGGCCAGGTGGGGACAGGAGGGGTGCACGGGGCTACCTTCTGCCTCCTTGGAGAGGTGTTCAGTGTCTTTTTGCTTATAAAAAGTCTTGGAAGTTTGGCAATAAATCCCTTTTTATGGAACTCTTCTGCCTTAAGCCTATTGATTGCTGTGCAGGTAGAGTGTAGGTGCCAGTCAGGACAGTGGTGTCACTCGGGCCATGAGCCCACAGAAGGCTGTGGCAGCACCTGACACCCTCACCCAGCTAGGCCCCATCGAATCCACTCCCTACTTACCAAGAGCTGGGGCTGAGCGTCACAAGGAAAAATGGTTTCCTTCCTAAGGCCCCAGGGCGATCCTCCTGCCTCAGCCTCCCAAGTGCTGGGATTACAGACCTGTACCACCTGGCTTAAAATTTTATTTGGAAATTATAAAAGGAAAATTGCAAGAATGAGATGAGTACAAAGAACACCCGTGCACTCTGCCCATGTGCGTTCACTGTTTCGTCTCAGCCTTTGCTTTCCTGAGGACATGCTGTTTTGTTTTGTTTTGTTTTGTTTCTGAATCACTGAAAAGTTAGTTATCTTGTCCCTTACCCTTAAGTACTTCCTTATGTGTTCCCTAAAAGTATGTGTTTTTTCTCATGTAACTGTAGTATGTTTATTAGTGCCAGTAAATTTAACATTAGTCAATAGTTCCACTTTTGTCAGTGGACCTAGTAATACTTTTTATTACAGTTTTTCTCCAGCTGTTATCAAGTATTACCTACAGCTGTTTTCTCCCTTGCCTTTTATTTTTTATAGTAGGGGGGATTGAACCCAGGACTTTGATACTGAGCCATACCCTACCCCTTTCTTGCTTTTTTATTTTGTGACAGGGTTTCACTAAATTATTTGGGCTGAGCTTAAACCCTCCTGCCTCAGCCTGGCACAGGACTGGAGCCAACCGTGCGCACAGCCTCTGTTATCTTTGCTCCTTTCAGCTGAGTCGTTTCTGCCTCTGTCTTTCATGACCTTAAACACTTCTGAGCGCCCAGGCCTTCCCGAGCCCCGCCCCCTTAATAGACTGAGCCGCACTGCGGCTTCGTCTGAGGTTCCCCATGATTATGTCGGGTTTGGACACAGAAACTGCCTGGTGGCACTGGACCCTTCTCAGATACACGCAGTCATCTTCCCCTGAGGTATCTGGTTTTTGTTGTTACTGTACCATTAAATTTTTTTTTTTTCTTCAATAAAAAGCAATCAGAGGAGGCATCTGAAGACAGGGCTCAAATGCGTCGCACCTCGCGTGATTTCCCGATTGGCAGCCTCGCTGCGCAGGTGTTTCCTGTAGAAACTAAAATCGAAATGGAGATTCCAGGCCTCTCACCCGAGGCCTGCTCCCGGTTGGGAAGAGCAATCCGGGCCCTGGTTTCTTGCCTGGGAGCCCCTGACACCTCCCAGCACCCCCCGCCCCCCACCGTGAGATCTCTGGGAAGCCCCAGGCCAAGGACAGCTCCAAGCCAGGCTGCCAAATCTCAAGCTCTACCCAGGGACTTCCCAAGAGCCTCAGACTTAGGGGCCTCGGTTTCCGCACCCGCAAGAGGGGATAACGAAGCCCCCCACTCCGAGTGGGTAAGGACTGCCGTGCTTACCAAAGGCCTGCCCCTCCTCCTCTGAGGGCCACCAGGCAGGGCTGTTGGCCAACACAACAGGAAGTGCCTGACCTGGGACCTGTCTGCTGGGGCTGTGACCCTGCGTGAATTCTGCCACTGGCCTGCTGTGTGACAGTGATACTGAGTGAGCATCCCGCGGAGCCCGGGGGACCTCATGAATCATTTCCCCTTCCCAGCTCCTTTGTGGTGGGAGTGTCACCCCAGACCAAGGCACTGGGTCCCCTCTTGAGGGCCACCTTACAGAGAGTGGTGGGTAGGCCACGTGGGCGACCTGCCCCAGGCTGCGGAAGGAAGTGGTGAGGACTCTCTTTCCCTTTGCTCTCAAGGCTGTAGGCCAGGGCAGAGCAGTGGAGCCTTCTTTAGAACATAGATGGTGGTGACATCGAGGGTCCTCAGGTCCTGAGGGCAGTTTTAGGGCTGGGTTTTGCCTGCCACAAGCAGCTGCCTTCAGGCAGACCCAAGACGGGGGTGAGGAGGCCCGGGAAGGCGAGGTCCTCACTGGCTCGGTCTCCACCTCCGTCAGAGCCTAGGCCTGGAATCCTCCCGTGTGGCTGCAGCCCCTGAGTTCTGAGCTCGGTGCCTCCCTCCTCTGCCAGCCTCCCCTCCTGGCCCAAACCAACAGGGCCTTTGGCAAACACCCGCCCTTGTGGAGGTTGCTCTGATAGGAGGCTCTCTGTGAGGGAACACAGGGTGATGAGGTGATGACCGAAATTCCTCTGTTGTCATCTTATTTAAAAAACAAGGGGGCTGGGGAGATAGCTCTGAGGCACAAGTGCCTGCTGGGCAAGTGCAAGGTCGTGAGTTCGAACCCCGGTCCCAAAAAAAAAAAAAAAAAAAAAAATTCCCTGTAGGAAACAACAGGGCCTAAGCAGGAAATCCATGACTTTAGACTGGGAGGTGGACACACCTCTGTTCAAACTGGGGCCCTGGTCCCGCCCCAGCCCCATCAACAGCCCAGGGGTGACTTCCAGGCAAGTGTGCCTTTTTCTCCACCTGTGCCGTGGCCGATCTTCCTCGTCCTCCAGGTTGCATATTTGATGGCCAATTGCTCTGTCATCACACTGGGCTTGTGAGGGCCATGGAGGAAACTGAGGCCTAAGCAACTTTTCCTGGAGACCACGGGGAGCGTCGAGACTACATCCGAATGCCTCCCTTGCCTGACCTCAGGGGCTGGGCCTGGGGCTCCCCACGTTCCTGCCGCTGGAGGATGCCCCAGGGTGGCGCCTGGCTCCCCAGCCAGCTGTTGGCCTTGCCTTATAAGGACAAGGACCTAGCAGTGATGAAACCGCGGCCTCTTCCAGCGGGGGCGGGGGAGGGGGGTGGAGGGAAGTGACAGGGGCTCCAGAGCTGCAGCCCAGAGCCTGGCTTTGCAGGAACTCGCCCCCAGCTGCCTCTGCAGCCTGCGTCAGCAGCTGACGGGGCTTTCCAGAAGGCTTGTGGCAGCAGTGGGGCTGAGGGTCCATGCGGGACCCGAGGGGCTGCAGCAGAGGCAGAGGCGGAGGCGCACCCCAGGCCCGGAGAGGCAGCAGGAGACTTCTTTGTTTCTCTTTTCTTTTCTTTTTTTACAATTTTTTTTTTTTTTTACTTATTTTTTTCTTGTTTCAGAACCTTTGTTTATTCACTCATTTTTATGGCCGGCTCAGCCCGCCCCGAGGGCAGGGCTGGCGCAGCATGTGGTGCCGGGGATCGAACCGCGATCCCTGAAGCGGCCCAAGCCTTCCCAAACAGGCGCTTTAGACCACTGAGCCATCCCGCCGGGCCCTTCTTTTCTTTTCTTTTCTTTTCTTTTCTTTTCTTTTCTTTTCTTTTCTTTTCTCTCTTCTTTTCTTTTTCCTCTTCTCTTCTCTTCTTCCTTTCTTTTCTTTTTTCCTTCTCCTCTTCCCTCCTTGCCCCTCCCTTCCCTCTCCCATCTCATCCTCTGCCCTCCTCTTCTTCCCTTCCTTTCCCTTCCCTTCCCTTTCCTTTTTTTATTTGGACCTGGGATTGAACCTAGGAGGGTCTTGGCCCTGAGCTACATCCCCTACCCTCCTATGCTCTTCTGTTGTGAGACAGTGTCTCACAGTGGCGTTAAGTTCCTAGGTCAGGCTCCAACTTGGGGTTCTTCTGCCTCAGCCTCCTGGAATGCTGGCATGACAGGAAGGTGCCACCATACCTTCCCAAAGCAGGGACCACACAGGTCTGGACCCCAAGTTCTAGGCCCACCTGGTCTGGGCCATCAGAGGCCTGGTGAGGAGCACCTGGGAGGCCCCAGATGTGTCTCTCCTTTCTTTTCTCAGACCTGCTAAGTCAGGTCATAAAGGGGACGCGGGAGGGTGCCCGTCAGCTTGCAGACCCCTCTATCCAAGCTCTTCCTTCCCTAGCCTAGGTCCCTAGGATCCTGTGTTCCTAAGAATTCATCAGCCCACTGAGTTCCCTGCCTGAAAAACTCATCATGATCTTGGAGTAGGGAGCAGAGGCTGAAGCAGCTCTGAGACTAGGGAGCTCTCACCTGCTGTTTGCTTTTTTTTCATTTTGGTGTTTTGAGACAGGGTCCCGGGGTATAGCCCAGGCTGACCTTAAACTCACAGAGTTCCTCCTACCTCAGCCTCCCAGGAGCTTCTATTACAGGCGTGCACCCCTCTCCTGGGCTGACCTGGTTTCAGAGAGGAGAGGAAGAGCTCACTCAGTGGGAGGGGTTTTGTTAAAAAATGTGTGTGTGTGTGTGTGTGTGTGTGTCTTCCTATTAAAGTTCCTCTTTAAGCAGTCAGTCCCAGTTGGCTGGGGATGTGTGGCTCAGAGGTAGAGCACTTGAATGCCTGTACCCCTGAGCTTGACACCCAGCCTCACAAAAACAAACAAACAAAAAACCACAAAATAAATCCCACAACAATACCCCAACTATTAGCTGAAAGCAAGGATGAAGGACTCTTCTCCCTTCCGGTTATTGTTAGCTGTACACCTGAGCCATTCCAGGAGACCCTGTGGCCAGGCTGGGCCTCAAGAGCAGGCGGGAGCAGATGACCAGAGAGACTGCCGTCCATCTGTAAGCTGTGTGACCGACAAGGCTGCCCAGCCTTTCTGCGACCCAGTCTCAGCCCTCAGGGAAGATAGTCACTTCTGGTAGGAAGACAATGATAATAAAATGAGCATTTATTTTATTTTGTTCAATTCCAGAGCTGGGCTAGTCCAGCACTGGGCTACTCAGACCCCATCCCCTTGAGGTCATTTAGAAACAGCCTCTAGCTGGGGACTGTGCCAGGGAGGACCTGGCCCTCAGGTACTCAAATTGTTCCGCTGTGTGCCTAATCAAGTGAAGTGGACTCTGGATGTAGCGAAACGGCATCGTCCCTGTGTGGCTGTCTGGGGGACCCCAACTCTAAAGCTGGGGACAAGCTCTGAGTGATACACAGAGGCAGGTTCAGGGCAGAGACCCTGAGCTGCTATTGTGGGGGGGGATCAGGCATGGCTTCGTGGTGGAGGTGACTTGCTTGGGCTTCGAAGGAGAAGAGTTTATTGAGCAGAGGGAACAGAGAAACAGCGTGTTGGGAAGTGGGGTGGTGTGCAGTGCTACAGGGGAAGGTGCTGAGGGCCAAGGGGGGACTGGGGATGTGCAAGTGGCGCGCCATTCATCCAGAAAGCTTGGGCTTCTCCCCAGAGGCTGAGGAAGGCATGATGGGTATTAGGTGAGCAGGCACAGGCTGTAGGCTGGGACCTGGGATGCTGAGGAGAACAGTAAAGAAGTGGTCACAGTGGAGCGGGGAGGGACACAGAGCTCTGAGCTGGGACAGTGGCTTGGGACTGGACGGGGGTAGGGTAGGGCAGATTCAGTTGAGGCAGAATGTGGGGAAATGACTCAGAGTCATTTTTCTTTAATTTTGATTTTTTTTTTTGAGACAGTCTCACTCTGCAGTCCAGGCTGGGCTTAAATTCACTTTGTAACCCAAGCTGGCCTCAAACTTGCAGGATCCTCCTGCCCCAGCCTCCTCAGTGCCGGGGTTATAGGCGTGCGCCACCCACCTGGCCCTGTATTTGTATTCTCAGTAGGAGGAAGTGGAGGTCAGGATGCTCTCGTTCCCTGGAGAAGCTTCCCTGTCGAGCAAGCGCTTCTGCTAGCAAATCCTGAGCCATTGTGGGTGGGCACAGGGCCACACCCCATGGTCTTTGGGCTTTCTTTGTACTGGGTAGGCTGAAGCCCTTTGCTGCTGTCTGGAGCTAGTTCAGTTCATCATAGTGGGGACCCAAGATGCCGTGAAGCATCCTCTAAGGGGCATGGTTGCTCCATGACATCAGGCCTGAGCTTCAGAATCCCTGGGTAGAGAAATGCTGTTTGGATGGACACTTCACCCTCCCTTGGGCATGGCTGGGACAGGTTGCTGAGTCGGTACGGGGGACATGTGCAGTACCTGTATCCCTGGGACCCAGCGTCAGGAGAGGTCAATGGAGCCCAGAGCTAGTGCTAGGCCTTGTTGCTTTGTTTAGAACCCAGCAGCCCGTATACTGAAGGTAATGCTTTACCGCTGAGCTACTGAGCTGTGTTCCCAGCCCTTTTTACTTTTATGTTGTGATAAGCTCTTGTTAAATTACTCAGGCTGGCCTTGGATTTGCAATCTTTCTGCCTCGGCCTCCCAAGTAGCTGGGATCACAGGTGTGTGCCCTTGTGTGTGTGCTTAGCTGGTGTCTTTCTGTTTCTTTGCTTGCTTTCTTGTCTTGCATCGTTCCTGGGCTGGGACAAGGGAGAGACTTGGTGAAGAAAGTGCTGCTTCTTACTCAGGGCTACCAGCACAGCAGCTGGGGGAAGTGAAAGAAGGTCCTACTGTGTGTGCCGCGTGCCTGTCCATGAGGACCCTGCTCCAGCCGCTGGCCCTTCTCGCTCTGGCCTTGGGTATGAACAGAAGCAGGCCGGGCCAGGCTGTGCAGAGACTGAGGCCAGTGGCTCTCACATTACCAAGTCATGGGGTGTGGCATTATTAGAAGAGTTTCCAGACCTCAGGCACGATTGAGTTTCTGCCTTATTTAAGTTCTTCTCTTCTCTCCTTTCCTTTCCTCGGGGTCTGGCTATGCAGTACAGGCAGGCCTTGAGCTCACTGTGGAACCCAGGCTGGCCTTACACTAGCAGAGATCCTCTTGCCTCAGCCTTTCTAGTGCTGGGATCACAAGCACGCGCTACCATGCAAAGCCAGGCAAGTCTTTATTGGGGTCGTCAATAGCAGGGTGCGGGGGGCGAGGGTGACACAGACAAATTGGACTTAAGTGGAAGGGACAGAGCAGATATCCAAGGGCAGAAGGAGGCAGTAGTGTTGAGAAACTCGCTGGGGGCTGAAGTCCTGAAATCTGCAGAGGCCAGGGGCTCAGGCACAAAAGGCGTTCTTTCTCGGGATGGTGTGGGGCCATATGACGGCCACCTCATTTGCAGGCCCTGGGAAGAGACAGCGTTCTCTGAAGGAGTGGCTTCTGGTCCCTGTGAAGGACCCCAAGTGACTGTCACCATAACCCACACCACAGAGGTGTTGCCTGCAGCACAGCTGGCCGGAAGCCCACGACGCCTGGCCCAGCAGGCAGCAGAGCCTCTGAAATTAGCAGTGAGAACTTGTCGATGTTTTTCTTGATAACCATTTCTCATTTCGTGTGTTCTGCTTCTGTAGTTTTGTTGGGGCTCACGATGTTCAGACAAACCATGCCCCAATGGGCAGAGTTCACTTTGTCACCCCAGTTTCCTTCTTTTTGAGACAGAGTCTTCCTATGTAGTTCAAGCTGGGCTCAAACTTGTGGTGATCTTCCTGCGTCAGCCTCCTGAGTGTTATGATGACAAGAATGCGGCACTGTGCCTAGGCTTTATCCCAGCTTCTGTCCCCTGATGTCCCCTTGCAAGAGGGTGGAAGGGGGTGCTGTCATGGAGGGACTCAGGATCTTTTTGTTGTTGTTCTAGAAATCAAACTTAGCACCTCATGCTCGCCAGGCAGGTGCTGTGCCACTGAGCTAAACCCCTGGCCTGGATTCAGGATCTTTACTTTATAGGTAAAGGCCAGAAGAGGGGCTTGCTGAGGTCACACAGGAGCCTGGACCCCTGGCCACACTCTCCTTCCTTTCAGAACCAGCAGTGCTGTGAGGAAGAGCATGGACCCCAAAGGCCAGATTCCTTCTGTGCAGCTCATCCCTGAGGCCAGCAATCCGGACTCATCCACAGGAAGTGTCCTATCAGATGGGCTCCTGCTGGGGCGGCAGCTTCCCAGGTCTGGACTTCCCGAAATCCACTGTGCCGCACCCTCTCGATTCTCCAAACATTTAGCTTGCTTGCTTGCTTGCTTGCTTGCTTGCTTGCTTGCTTGCTTTCTTTCTTCTTCTGTGCTTTCTTTTTTGTTTTCTTTTCTTTTTTGTTTTTGATCCAGGGCCTCACTATGCAGTTCAGACTCATAGTGAATCTCCTGTTTCAGCCTCCCCAGCACTGGGACTATAGGTGTGTGCCATCTGGCCCCAGGGTTTTAGAGCTAGCATGGTATGTGGTACTGAGGATTGGACTTGGGACCTTGTGCTCACCAGGCAAGCACTTAGACTGCCAAGCTATCTCCCCAGACCGGTGCTTTCTTTCTTTTCAGTGGCTGACATGTAGCCTAGGGCCTTGGGCATGCTACACAAAAACGCTCTACCACTGAGCTACCTCTCAGTCTTCAGTTATTTATGTATTTACTTTTTTGTCTTTTTGAGACAGGGTCTTACTATGCAGTTCAGGCTGGCTTTGAGCTCACTTTTGTAGCCCAGACTGGTCTCAAACTTGCACCGATTCTCCTGCCTCAGCCTCCCAAGTGCTGGGATTACAGGCGTGCACCACTACGTCCAGCTTTCAATCTTCAGTTCTTACTTGGTTTTGGTTTTTATTATTTTTATTATTTTTTTAAAGAATTTTTTATTTTAATTAATTAATTAATTTATTTATTTTCTTGTTTCAGAACCTTTGTTTATTCATTCATTCTTATGGCCAGCTTAGCCTGCCCGGAGGGCAGGGCTGGCGCAGCATGTGGTGCCGGGGATGGAACCGCAGTCCCTGAAGCCACCTAAGCTTTCCCAAGCAGGCGCTTTAGACCACTGAGCCATCCTGCCGGGCCCAATAAAATAAAAATTCTTTAAAAAAAAATGAGGAGATAATTATGTAACTAACACAGGATCAGTACTAATAGGATATAGAAAAATACATCTATAGAAAAAATAATCCTGTAACTCCATTAATAAAATGACAAAACCGAATGAAAATAAATGAAAGATGGGAGTAGGCCTCTCACCAAAGGGAAAAGATACAGCTAATCAATATGAAAATATGCTCCACTTCATTATCATCCAATGAAATGCAAATAAGCACCATAATGAATGTTATTTTATATCTGTTTGGTTGGCAAAAGTCAAATGGTGCGTGGCATGGTTCCGTGGTTGGCATGCTGTAATCCCAGCCCTAAGGAGGCTGAGGCAAGAAGACTGCTTTGAGCTCTAGGCCAGCCTAGACTGCATAGCAGAACCCTGCCTCAAAAAAAAAAAAAAAAAAAAAAGAGAAAAGAAAAGAAAGGTTAAAGAATTTCATAGTTCCAAAGGAGAAGAGGTCCCCCCAAATAGCTCACTGGATGAAAGCACCTTTCTTGGCAGACTCAGGGGCCGGGGTTCGGTCTCTGGCCTGCTGTGCTGGCCCTGCCCCCAGAGTGCGCTGAGATGGCTATTGAGACTGTGCATGAGCTGGGCGTGGTGGTGCGGGCCTGCAATCCCAGCTGGTGGGCAGCTGAACACAGGCAGATCGCTATGAGTTGAATCTGTGTAGTGAGATCCTGTAGACCCTACACCAAAGGAGAAGAGGGTGGGAGTGGGGGAAGATATAAAAATGATCAAGGGGCCCAGCGGGATGGCTCAGTGGTCTAAAGCGCCTGCTTGGGAAAGCTTGGGCGGCTTCAGGGACCGCAGTTCGATCCCGGCACCACATACTGAGCCAGCCCTGCCCTCAGGGTGGGCTGAGCCGGCCATAAAAATGAGTGAATAGGGCCCGGCGGGATGGCTCAGTGGTCTAAAGCGCCTGCTTGGGAAAGCTTGGGTGGCTTCAGGGACCTCGGTTCGATCCCTGGCACCACATGCTGCGCCAGCCCTGCCCTCGGGGCGGGCTGAGCCGGCCATAAAAATAAATAAATAAACAAACAAAAGTTCTGAAACAAGAAAAAAATAAATAAAATAAAAAATTCTTTTAAAAAAAAGATCAAGAAACTACATATATACGTTACCCCAAACAAACATGACTATAACGTATCAGAAATATAGGTTAGTGGAGCTGGGGAGATGGCTCCGAGGCACAAGTGCCTGCTGGGCAAGTGCAAGGTCGTGAGTTTGAACCCCAGTCCCACAAAAAAAAAAAAAAAAAAAAGAAATATAGGTTAGTAAAAGCATAAAAGGGACTGGAGGTGCAGCCCAGCACCAGAGCCCTGCCTGGCACACAGAGGGCTCTGGGTTCTGCCCCTCACACTACAAAAACAAAAATAGTGAAAGAGGATGTGAATAGTGAGATCTCTTAAACACATTTGTTGGGAGCAAAAATTAGCACAAGCAGTTTATTTTTTGCCCTGTCTGGTTTTGACATCATTTTTGATTTTAGTTCTTTTTTTTTTTTTGAGACCAGTTCTCATGATGCAGTCAAGGCAGGGCTCAGACTTGCTTGTGTGGCTTGAGCTGGTCTCAGACCTGCAGCTCCTGCCTCAGCTTCCTGAGTGCTGGGATCGTAGGTGTGCACCACTGCACCCACAGGTTGTGACATTTTGCATAGCCACTTTAGATATTCATGCTTTCTTTTCCTTAAAATTATTTATTTATTTTGTTTCAGAACTTTTGTTTGTTTATTTATTTATTTTTATGGCTGACTCAGCCTGCCCTGAGGGCAGGGTAGGTGCAGCGTGTGTTGCCGGGGATTGAACTGTGGTCCCTGTAGCTGCCCAAGCTTTCCTAAGCAGGCGCTTTAGATCACTGAGCCATCCTGCCGGGCCCCTAGATATTTATACTTTCTTGTGAAGCCGAACACACACCTACATAACTGTGGGCCAAATTAATATCCCTGCTTCACCCATGAGAAAGTTGAGGTGCACAGTGGTTAAGGGGCTCACCACAGACCATGGCTGGTAAGTTCTCACTAGCAAGAGCTGGGATTTGGAAACTTGAGAATCCATGGGTTTGAGGCCAGGCTGGAATGAAAACAAAGCAACAGACGCTGCTGGGTTGGAATGATTACAGCTAGGATGGTCTAGAAACAAAGGCCAGGAGCCAGCTAGAGTGGGGCCAGCCTCCTCTCCTACTTCCTTTCTGGGGAGTGACAGGAGCCTCTCCCCACACCCCTCTGGGTCCCTGGTAGTGGCTAAGACAGCCCTGGGAACCCCATCTAAGCTGGAAATATTTTTTCTCTGTCTCTGTCTCTCTGTCTGTCTCTGTTTCTCTCTATCGCCTTTTCATCTTCGTCCCTGTTGTAAGAGATCTATAAAAAATCAATAGATTGCTTTGTATTCTTTTTTACTTTTCTGATCCTTGGAAATGAACCCAGGACCTTGCATATGCCAGGCAAGCTTCAGGCCACGGAGATGAACCTGCAGGCCTCAGAGATGAACCTGCAGGCCTCAGAAGGTTTTTGATTTTATTTATTTTGTCTCCTTAAGACAGGGTCTCACTGTGCAGTTCAGGCTGGACTTGAGCTCACTTTGTAGCCCAGGCTGGCCATGAAATCACAGTGATGCTCCTGCCTCAGCTTCCTGAGTGCTACGATTATGGGCATGTGCCTAAAATCTTTTTAAGGGCTGGGGAGATAACTCAGTGAGATAAGTGCTTCCAGTTCAATCCCTGGTACCACTCCTCAAAAAAATCATTTTAAAAAGTGCCAAGTGTAGGGCCCGGCAGGATGGCTCAATGGTCTAAAGTGCCTGCTTGGGAAAGCTTGGGCGGCTTCAGGGACCGCGGTTGTATCCCTGGCACCACATGCTGCGCCAGCCCTGCCCTGAGGGCAGGTTGAACCGGCCATAAAAATAAACAAACAAACAAACAAACAAAAGTTCTGAAACAAGAAAAAAAAATAAATTTAAAAAATTCAAAAAAAACAGTGCCAAGTGTGCTAGTAGTGCACACCTGTAATTCAGCACTCTGGAGGCTGAGGCAGGAGGATCATCACAAGTTTGAGATAACCTGGGCTACAGGGTGAGTTTGAGGCCAGCCTGGACTACATGTTAAGACCTTGTCTGACCTGCCACACCCCAAAACAAAGTCCTTGCATAGCTCTTTTTTTTGCGGGACTAGTGTTTGAACTCACAACCTTGCACTTGCCAGGCAGGCACTTGTGTCATGGAGCTATCTCCCCAGCCCCTCCCATAGCTCTTTTAAAATGCATAATAAGCAATAGCTCATTTCACTTTCCTCCTTCCCTGTGGGACTTAGAAGCTCAGTCATCCGACCTGACTGTCTCTGTACCGTTAGCCACCCTGTCCCTGTCTCCTAGTGACCTCTGGCACAGCTCCTGTCCTTGGTCCTTGCCTGTGTGACTGTTGGCTTCCTCATGTGACCGAGAATGCATAGTGTTTGTCCCTTGGTGTGTATTTGTTCCTAGGTGCCTGACTTCTTTCCCTTCATATGGTGTCCTCCATCCTGTCTGTGTCACTGCAAATGGCAGGATTTCCTACATTTTTATGGCCAAATGTGTCCCCTTGGGTTGCCGTGATGTTCTTTACCCCTCCATCCATGAGCGCTGGGCTCGATCCCCTATCTTAGCCATTGTAACCAATGCTGCCAGAACATGTGATCCCTGTTCTTTCCCTCTACACCCAGGAGTGGGGTGGCAGGGTCATGTGACAGACCT
>PVJA010000728.1:0-54511 GCA_004027025.1 Myocastor coypus
AAAAAAAAAAAAAAAAAAAAAAAAAAAAAAAAAAAAAAAAAAAAAAAAGAAGCAAGACCTATATAACACAACATGTAATTTTTATATCTGACAAGATCAGTCAAATCCCCTCAGGATTTACCTTGAAACCATGTACAGTGTTTTGTAGAACTTTTTCCAGTGTCAACTGTCTGGATAAGTCATGGCCATTGCTTGACCAGTTTGCTCTCTGTGAAAACCTGAGAGAATGTTTTCTTTCTAGGTAACTCTCTGTAGGCACACTATTTATCATCGATCCCTTTCCTTTGTGACTCCATAATCTCCTTGAGTAGAAAATTTGGCACAACACTGAGTTATAGGATAGGATGTTACAGTGTAGGTTCTCTTGTGTCCTGAGTCCTCACTGACCTTGAAGGGCAGGAACCAAAATATTGGCTAACCTTGTAGCTGTTCTTTTTCTGTAATTTTTGATCTACAAACTTAGGTTTTTAACCCTCCAGAAGAGAAGCTTAGTGATACTATTACCCTATAACATACGTACTTGAACTTATCATCACTGTCTTTCTATCAAACATCTCAGACTTGGAATTGGTATTATCCATCAATCATTGATATTCCAATAAATCTCTAAAGAATGTGATAAAAAAGCAGTTACAATATTTTTTACACAGAAATTTAGAAATCTAAGAATCTACAAAGTTATAGTAGGTCAAACCTATGCATTTTTCCTTGTCTCATTTTCTAAAGTAAGATATTCAGATACAATTAAGCATGCTCAAGACCAAGTTGTAACAAGCAGTACCTCTCATTTTTAACACCTTTCAAACATTGTTATTTTCTCATTCTGAAATTCTGTTTTTCCGATAAAAGTTGAGGGTGGTCAATGTTGCACCTCTGCTCCCTGGAAAGCATGTGACTGCACTGTGGGAGTTAGCTGCAGGTGTCAATTTGACTTGCATACCCCTTCTCACAGCTGTAAGCATCTGGGGAACACCAAATCAGAGGTGAAGACCCAAAGGATAAACGTTCAAAGATGGGCAGGGAGAACAAAAGTGATGGCATGACTGAATAATCAGTTTTTGACCTCAGGTGCCCTGACCTGCATAATCCTGGAAATTCATTTGTCTCCCTCCAAAGGGCGGCTAAGTTGACTAAACAGGATGGAAGGAGGTCAAGTGGCCCTAGCAGAGTGACTGGAGGCTCAGATACTCGATCTCCATACCCATGCGGCTACACACCCTGGCGTTTATTCATCTTTTAAAGAGAATGTAATAGAGAAATTCTAGTCAGCAAGAAGCTCGCTTTTTCAAGAGTCTAATGACATCATTATGGAACACTTTCACTTTGCTGTGTGGATACAATGTCATTAGTGCCCCTGGGGTTCAGTCCCTGCTATCTCAGTTATTCTCCACAGCCTCTCACCATGTTGCACCCTCTCCCATATGTTGAAAAAAAATGAGAGCTTTTATAGACACAAAAGGGGCTGTGATAGCCCCAAGAGCACACAATATTATTTTATTCATTAGTTGTCAAGAGCCTGCAGGGTTCAAACAGACAGGTCAGTAGAAGGGTATCTATAATATGAATTGTTCTACACTGCAAAATATAAGGTATTTGCTGGAAGGTGTCCCTAGGGTTCAGACTTAATAGAAACTACAGATTCAATTGGGGTCTCTCAACTTTACCCCTTCTCTGAGACCACCAGCCTGATAGTCAGTATTTGAACTGCTATTTGGATTTTCTTTTCAGTGACTGGATATTATTTCCTGATGCACACACAGGTCTCCTTTATACCAGATCCCAAAGCTTGCTCCTCACACTCAAGCCAGCAGTTTCAAGTATCTGACATAAAGGGTGTGTGGTAGACACTCAACCCATCTTAGGCCAATGCACAAATACAGGGGCCTTTGCAGAGGTCAATGATATCCAGAGAGTTTCCCCAATTGACAACCATGAATAAGAGCAGCTCTCTTAATTGGTGGTGAGCCAATCAGTTTTGATGTGGACAAAACAAAAACATTACTAGAAATGAGTTTTTATTCTAAGGTTAGAATAACTTCATTGTGTTTTCTGGTTATTAAAACGGTATACCTGGCACCACATGCCACACCAGCCCTGTAGCCAGGAATGCCAAGCCAGTCACTGAGACTGGGTGTGGTAACACATGTCTGTAAATCCCTGCTCTGGGGAGGCTGAAAATGGGAGGATCTCTATGAGTCTGAGCTTCATAGTGAGACCTTGTACCAGATACATAAAACAATGTATAAAACAGTATTGACACAAGGCCAAAAAGAAAGAGAATTAGCAAACAATTAAAAGTAGACACTTTGCTTCACTCAAAACATAAGACATAAATCATAATCAAATGGAACTTAAATTGCTTTATACAGTTTTAGTGGCATGTACACATGTTAAGATGGCCCTCTATTTATGAGCTTTTAGGACACATTGCAAATGCTGTTATAAAACATAACAGGCATCACTGTTTAACGCTCTTTGCAGAAGATCTTGATGACTGCATCATCCTTTAGAATTCCATGTGTGCACTGGAGGTGTGTATATGCGACATGCATCCTTTTATGACAGAACATGCGAGTCGTCCCATTTCTTGTCTGTCTTTGTCTTCTGGAGAAAGAACTAATTTTTCAATAACTTTCCTTAGCAGAGTTCCTTTTGTTTGAGTAATTTTTCGTATCATGATTCTTATTATTCTATTCTTGAGCCAACAGTGGGTCTAACCTTTTTTTCTGACAGAAAGAGGCGACTGGGAAGGTAAATTTTCATTCAAGAATTAAATATATTAGCATCCTGGTTCAATTTCCAGACCCTCCCTAGCCAGGCTACAGTGACACTGGGCCTTCTCAGATAGCACGGGCTATGATGATCAGACTCTCAGTTTGAGTCAAGAACCTTAGTGAAAGAACTGATAGATTAGAAAGCTTGTTTGCGTGATACCCACCCAGCATTCTCACATGCCCAGTCATGTGTCACCATGCCCAGTGTCAGTGACTGGCTTGGCGTTCCTGGGGACAGGGCTGGTGTGGCATGTGGTGCCAGATATACCATTTTAATAGTCAGAAAACACAATGAAGTGAGGTCACCCTAAGGTCACATTATTGGATCTCATTTTATGTCAAAGGAAGTAAATCAATTCACCTTGAACTTTTATTATTTATTTATTTATTTATTTATTTTTATGATTTTTAAAAATCTTCTTTTCTTGCTTCAGAACTTTTGTTTGTTTGTTTGTTTTTATGGCTGGCTCAGCCTACCCTGAGGGCAGGGCTGGCGCAGCATGTGGTGCCAGGGATTGAACTGCAGTCCCTGAAGCCACCCAAGCTTTCCTAAGCAGGTGCTTTAGACCAATGAGCCATCCTGCCGGGCCCTACCTTGAACTTTTAAATGCAAGACAAATGTACATACATGCACATATATGTAATCAGACATGAATTAAAGATTTAATAATATTCTGCTTTTTATATTTTAGGTAGTGTCTTTCTGTTGTTGATCATCTGATATGCCAAGTTGTATAGCCTCTGAATAGTTTACCCCAACCAAATTTACTATAAATCAAATTATTATTTCGGCATAAGATTGTGCACATTGCAAGGTTTTTAGAGATGTACATGTTATGAGCAGAAACGTAAGCTATCTCTGGAAGGATGTGTTAACTCATGAACCCATGCAACAATTGTCCTAATCCCAGCATGCTGAAAAATGATCCAAAAAGTTAATTTAGTTCTCTAGCATTGCTGTATTATAAGCAGCATGTACAGAGTTCGTAGTTGTGTATAATTTTTAGGGTTTTTTTTTTTTTTTTCTCTCAGAGCTTTTATTAGGTGGAGTTTGGGCAAGGTGACAAGTCCTGAAATAGTTGTCCACCCAGTTCAGGACAACTGGAATAGAGGATCCTGCCATTGCAGATAGGTCTGTCCTGATGTGGAGGCAGAGCTTTGGTTTTTAAAGGAGAGTTGATTGGCTTATTATTATTTTTTTTTTCTGAGGCCTAGTTTAAGTTATGTTTTACATGGTTGGCTAAAGAAAGGGATGAGACCAGATTCAGAAGCCCTGGCTCTGTGGGGACAATCATGAACCCAGACTGTGTGGGGCAGGTGATCGTCTCTGCTAGTCCCAGATCAAGATTTGGTGGAAAAGGGCCCATGGCAATAGCGAAAGGACAAGGACAGCGGTAATGTACTTACAAAAGAAAGAAACTCAAGTAACATTTTACCAGGGCCTGAGATAAACTGTGATTTTGCCTTGACACCTGACTCCAAACCCCCAACTGCTTTGGGCCACGTGGAAGATCGGAAGGCAGAAGGGGTACAGGCTTCCTTGGCTACAGTGAGAAGCGTGTGGACAGGGAGAGCCGATTTGGCTGCCAGTTGCAGCCTGGGCTTCTATCACATTTATAAATATGTATATAAATACATTATATCCAATAGTGAGTCTGGTAGGAGGGCTCTCCATGGAATCCAGGAAAGGGCAGTGGGGTCCCTGGAATATGCTCCCTGCGTCCTCTCCTGCCCAGGGTAAGCCCTGCCCAGAGCGTGTCCTCCCTCAGTGCTCAGTATGCCCAGTATGAAGGGTAGCCCTAGGTGGGTTGGGAGGATTGAGGCTTGAGCTGTCTGAGCATTCTGCAGTAGGTATAAATGCGACTTACGTGTAACATGCATATAATACACAGCTTCTAAAATCAACACAATAAGTGGATTTTCTTAAAGATAATAGATGAATGAATGTATGTTTGTTTATACAATAATTATTTGCCTCAATCTAGCTCCTGTTTGTTTTAAAAATTTATTTATTTGGTACAGGGTCTTACTGTGCTGCTAGTACTCATAATGATCCTCCTGTTTCAGTCTCCCTGGAGCTGGGATTATTGGTGTGTGTTTCTACACCCAGTTTCTGGGCCCACACGGTGTGCCTAGGGCTCTGGGGCTGGTTCAGCACATGGTACAGGAGGTTGAAAGTGGGTCCTTGAGCCAGCCAGGCAGGTACTTAGATTGCTGAGCTATCTCCCAGCCGTAGTTCCCTGGTTATTAAGCCTAACTGGATGTTAGGATCACGGGGAAAGCATTAAAAATAAATACCAGCTGGCCCTCACCTCAGCTAGAGTGAAGAGACACATCCTGTATAGTTCTAAAACATTCTTTAGACAACTTGGATTTTAGCTGGCCTTGATAGAAATTTCCAACTGCTAGGTTACAACTTTCCCTCTGTGACATAATGAAATGAGTAAATGGATTTAATTTGTTTTATGACTGCACCAATAAACAAGATTGAACAATGAAGTACTTGCAAAATAAATTCCATTTTAATTTATATTATCTTTTTTAAAAAAGAGTACTATTGGTCACAGCAGAGAGGTGAGCTAGAGAATGTGTGTGGGACTAAACCATCTTGAAGTCTTCTGGTTAAAAGTTTAGTTCAAAGAGCAGAAAGAATGGTACAAGCTACAATATTCCATTTATTGTCACATTAGAATACTATAGACAAGCAAATGAAAATGTCCTTTCAATTTATGTATTGACAGGAGTATTCATAAATCTACAGCCTTAAAAGAGAGTCAGGTTACCCAGTCTGTTGCCATCAAAAACAAAATTTCTGGGGAACTGTGATGGCATGGCGGGCAACAATGGAGATACTCTTGGTTACAAAAGGAAAAAGAGGCAGAAAGAAACAAAACAGATCCTTGAGAGACTTCTGTTAAGCATAGTTTCCAATAGGCTGACGGGAACTATGTTCTTAAACTACAGGTATAACAGGAACATATGAAAGGAGAGACCTTCTGTAAAGAAGAGAGGGCAAGCCGAAGGCCGTCTTCTGGCAAATACAGATGCACCTGTGTATCCGCACTGCATTATCTGTCTGCAGGACTGACTTAGGGAGCCACATGCATTATAACTGGAAAGATCAAGTCTATGAACGTGCTCTTCCTGAGTTTCACACAGGTCTCTTAGAAAATAGATCTCCTTGGTATTAGTGAAAGAACAATGAAAACAAACATTTAGCCAAAAGGATAAGATTAATAAAATGAAACAAAGAGGACGGGATGTGGTTACCCCTTCGTTGACATTGGATCACATTGCCCTTTCTAATGTGTGTATGTTTAATAAAATTGCATGGCTCCCTTTGTCCTTATCTCAGGCCACCTTGGGAGTTTTGATCCTTAAAATTACAAAGAGGACAGAGCAGGATCACAAAGCGCTCCCTCTTGGATGTGCTGGCATCCATCTTTTGGAAGTGAAACATCTAAAACCAAATTCACAAAAATCATTTTCCTCTGAGCATTTATTCAGAGCTCTGTTTCTCTGGTGACTCTTAACAAAGGTTTTTGTTGCCTATGCCCAGAGGAAAGACTAATTTAAATGTAGAAAGAGACACTTAAAAAATAATGTCATCTGTTGGCAAAATCTCTGAGGGCATTACCTTCCTTTCACACATGCAGGGAGCTCAACCTGATTGCATTTAGGGTTATCTTTAGCAGCTACACTCCGAATCAAAACATTCTCATGAGGACTATTGTTCTAACTAATCTACTTATTAAGCTTTTTTTCAGCTTTAATAGTCTTTTATTAAAAAAAAAAAAACTCAAAGGGGACAGCTATGGATTTTGCAATTATTAGCACAGAAAGAGCAGCCTATGACCTACAACCACTGATTTTTCTAAGGATGTTCATCTTTTCAAAGCAATCCTTTAAACCATTATGCTTAATTACAGGCAGTCCCCTCCCCGCTTGCCACCCTGTTCTCTATCCCCAACAAAGTACAACCAGTGGGAAGCCAGCAGGAAGCGGACTGTCTTCCCCGTTGGGTTTGGCAGGTGAGATGTGAAACTGTCATTGAAAGGAAGGAGACGGACTGACAGAGTGTGGCGTACAAGGGAAAAAAACAAATCACAGCACACAGCATTTGTGAGTAGAATACCTAAAGCTCTGTTTAAACCAATCCTTTGTACCCCTGAATACAAATCTGTGACTCTGTTTTTCCTCATGCTTCCTCTGCCTTCTCTGTCTTCAAGGATGAGAACAATAAGTCTGATGAGGCCCTCTCTTCTTTCTGGGTTGCTTTTGTCAGGCAAAAGCTGCTCACCTATCTCTTTTGACTGAAAGCCATATTCACTCAACCGACCAAATGAAAATCTTCTAAGTTTTATTTGTTATTAAGGCATATCCCCTTCCATCTACAAATAGTACACATGTTGTAAAGTAGAAACTCTTCAGGCCACATCTAAACACTTGACCCATCACACATCTAAACACAAACAAACCAAATATAGAGAAATATATAGAGTGAGACACCATATATAGTTTCTACAAAAATGCCAGAATCACATCGGATACCCTGGAAGCATCTCTGCTATTATAATTTTTAAAATTCACCTGGAGCTTTCCTAAGAGAGGAAAGAGCTGCGAGTTCTACCCAGATGCCTAGTTAAAATGCAGCACCATGGGCTGCTAATTCATTCCTTGACTCCCGAGCAATTATTTTGTACTTTTGGCCTTTACTACCTGAAGTCACTGTTTCGACATCATTCTCACTTAAGGACTCTTAGCATCATCTAAAGTAAAAATGACAATTAAGCCTCCCTCAGCATTGGCAACTTTTTCCTAAGGAGCCAGGAATGCTCTAGAGACCCACGCCTGCATTACTTCGCATGAAGGATGCTAAAATTTGTATTCATGCAAATGGGGAGTGACTCAAGAAATGAAAGCATTAACACTGGAGGAAGATTTCTGAAATATATTAAACACCATAGTCATGTTAATGAAATCTTGCTAAGAGGCAGAAGGGCAAAGGAAATGACAGCAAGCTTTGGTATCACAAAGTAACTCCATCAAACAAGGGTTTAATCTTTACACAAGATTTCTAGAATTCTACATTTAATAAAGGGGTCTCAAGGAAGTTGAGGAAGCTTTACTTCAGTGACCTTGAACTGACATCCTTGGATAAACAAAGTTGCTCCAGGAAGGACTGCAGATTGTCAACATTTGGTTTACACAATGGGAGCCACAGAGGGAGTTGAGCATGATTTTCAAGCCTGGTCAAACTGTCTTTGCTGAGGTCTTTGTTATGAGAAAACCTGCATTAAAAGGCCAATGAAAGACTTTCTTGAGATACAAGAACAATATCTTGTTCAATTTGTATGCAAGAAATAAACTTGAAAATGAAGGAGCTCCTTAAGGGTTTTTTCTTTAGATGGAAGGCCGCTGGCCTTGCCTCAAGTTCTTAGAGAACATGAGAAATGTAGGGATTTTGGGTCAACCCTTGGGCTTCATGATCTTGAACATTCAATAGACAGTAGTGGACATGGGACCCTCCTAGTCTAGTTAGGCATCAGTATACCATCAGCACGATATGGGGTAAAGGACTATCTAAAGAACAAGTGTGGATATGAAAGGATCACACTGTCTCCTCTTACCTGGTCATGACAGACACTGTTGTGTGCCTACTCAAAACCCAGTAGCTATTTTTTCCAACTCTTTCTTTCATAACAAAATCTGAATTTTATTCATGTCATTAGGTGCTCAGAGGAGAGGCCATAGGCCACCTATACCTGGATGACAATGAAAGGTTTGTGTAATTAACTTTTGATGATGATACACATTTGCTTGACTGACAAGTGGACATCGCTAACAGTTGCCTAAAGAAACAAGAGAGAAATAGACTGGGTGATTCTGAAAACAGCTGTACTCTGTCATGAAAGATAAGAGGTGCCCATGGTAGACCCTCTTTCCAGATTGTGTTCCCTGCTTTGTATGCTAGCATTGGAGAGTGACATGTGTGATGGTGACTCCAGGAGCAAATCTAGCTGAACTAAGACCTCGATGAACTATGGAATCAGTACAGAAAGGGTCTCCTTCCAGACATAGATGCCACATGTCCAAGTTAGTAGTAGCAGTTCAGTATCTGGTTATCTTTGCAGCTGAAGTAAATTGTAAGGCTATAGCCTTTGTTGGTCATATTGTCCCCACAGAAGCACCCTGTGAATGTACAGAAGCCTTATATACAGTGGCACCTTGGTGCTCATATATAACTGGCTCTAGGAGATGAAGAGTATCCAAAGGAAGAAGCACCAGACAAACTGATAGGGAGAGGGGCTGCCAAATTACAGAGCAACAGGCACTGAGGAGTTCTACCTTGTGTTTGAAGCACCAAACGAATGACGATGGATGCTAGGAAAAAATTTTCACATCAGTGTGCTATGTACCAAGTTGAATGAGTTTCTAAGTAGTTGAGTGCCAAGGGGTGACTGTGCCCTTACACACTCGTCACATCTGAGTGCCTCATACTATTTATTCAGACCTAGAGAGTACAGGGTAACTCAGATAGTTTTCTTTGAAATGTCCTAAGTTTAGTGTTAGACACTGCAGGAGCCCCTGTAGTCTCAGGCAAATCAAGATAGAAAGCCCCACATATGAAATTTGCCACCAAATTCAGAAATTGTCCAGACACTTCAATGCTTTCCTTCTCAAATATCTAGGCATATAAAGTACAAGAGGAATTAAGACTGAGTTTAAAATAATATATTCAGGGCCAGCGTTATAGCTCAGCAACACAGTGCCTGCCTGGAAAGCACAAGGCCCTGAGTCTAAGTCCTGGTGTCAAAACAAAACAGAATGAAGCAGTAGTATCTTTGACTGTCCACCTTCTTCATATACAGGATCAGAAATCTCAGACCATTGTTACTTTTTATGTATTTAGTATAGGGTCTAGAAGGTCTATAGGGTCTAGCTACTCAGGTCTGACTTGTAGTGATCCTCCTGTTTTCAGCCTCCTGAGTACTGGGATTATAGGCACACACCACCACAACCAGTCCTAATCACCCTCTCAGCATGCCCCAGGGGTGGAGTTGGCACAGTAGGCAGGGAATAGAACGCCAGTCTGTGCATCTGCCTAAGTAAGCACTTTAATTCACTGAGCTATCTGGCCAGCCCTCCAAGACAATTTTTGAAAAGCAACTTAGTTTAAATTCACATTAGGATTAAAGTTCAGAAAAACTATTGCTGTACTCTCTCTCAAGTAAATGTTTGTTTCAAAAAAAACAAAAAAGGGGGGTAATAAAAGAGAGCAAGAGACAAGGAAAAAATAAAGTTAGGAAAAACTAATAATTTGTGAATTGTCTATATAGATATGTTAAACACTCTGTATTAGTCTACTTGGACTACCTTAGTAGTCCTCAAAAACACTAAATATTGGTGATGTTATAATGTATTATGTGTAATAATTTCATGTTTTAATTTTATTTAAAATTAATATTCAATATAATATTAACATGTATTTCTCTTTTTGTTTTGAGGCAGCTGAAGTTTAGAGAGCTTAAGTAACCAGCTGGAAGTCACTCATATGTTTACAAGAATAATTCCTAGCTTTTTTGCAGTATATATATATATATATATATATATATATATATATATATATATAATTTACTTTGGGTTGATAGTGTCAGGAAATAGTCAGCACTTAGTGAACAAAATGATGTTCACTCCCATTTCTTAAAAGTTTTACTTTAGTGTCTCTGAACCTATAGATTTAATCCCAACATCCTGGGGAAAATGATAAACATGTACCCAGGAAGGTCTCTGCTACCTCAGGGTCCTGTTGATACCACATCCTCAAAGATTTACTTGTTCATGGAGTCCCTGTCCCCCAAAAGAAGTCCAATTAAAGGCAAATACCACATCTAGTGTCTTTGCTGATGGGAATCACCCATTTTCCACAAATACTTCTGGGTCTAGTCCAGTGGAAAAAATCACACAGAACATTTCAAGTAGTGAAATCAGAGGTTACTGAGGCAGAAGTTATCAGCGAGACCCTGTCCTATATTATCTGCTTGCAGGAGAGCAATGAGAATGATGTTGGTGATTTTTGATCTGATTGTATTTAGAAGATAATGTCAATGAGAATTGAGTGTCATTACTTGCGCAGAGTAAATGTCGGGGCAGACTGAGACATTTAAGAATGAGGAGAGAGGTCGCTTTCTAGGAAAAGGCATTCCATTTTATTAACACTAGGACTATTACATGCCACATTATTTTTGTTTTATTTTTGGCAAATATAAAATAAGATACTTGAGAGAACCCAGGGACCAAGCATTGGAGTCAGTTTATAGAAAGATAAACCCAGAACGGAACCACAAGTGACCTCATTTCCTTGGCTCATTCATATCTCTGTTACTCACAATGCAGAACTATGAAGACAGCTCATCCAGAGAAATTTCAATGGTTATTTTCTGAAAGCTTGGTGATTTCTTCAGTACACACTGGTACCCATGAAATTTTAAATAATGTGAAGATAAAAACACTGTCTCCCTCTCATAGCCCATTCTGTTCCTCACCTTCTGGATGTTTTAAAGATGGGAAATGGGATCCCAAGCAGTTTTCTGGACAGGTTTTGTAACCATGATAAAGTTCTTCATCCATGGACAACAGTGCTGATATTAGCAGTGAAAATCTTAGGGACAGGTTCATGTGACAGGGACCATAGGCAAAGCTAAGTAATTTTATATGTCTTGTGTATTTTTCATAAAAGTACTGTGACAGCCCTGTCCTTGATCAGGAGGGAAATAAAAGTTCAGAGTTGCAGAATTTGTTCAAGGTCATGCGATTAAGACACAGGGACAATGCCTGTACTCAAACATGGGCTGTTTGACCTCAGAATCCAGTCTCTATATCACTCACTATACCCCTCCACCTGCAGATTCTCCTTATATGACAAGATTTATGACACTCCAAACCATATTTTTAAAACACTGCAGGGTTATTTAGCCAATGTCCTGACTAGTATAACATCAATTCCATATAAAGTAGTGCCTTAAGGTTGTACAGACCAAAAATATAATGAGAGTTCAAGAGGCATCAGAGAAATTCTTGGTTGACAGATCTCTCCCAGTTAGGTATGCCCCCTTTGAGGACAATATTACGAAGGGCAACTATCATCATGTCACCCCCACGTCCCTTGGTGCTACTATAAAAGACAAAATGCGGAATACTGTGCACTATAAGTCTTCTCCCATATGACTTTTTTATGTCCTTATGATTCTTAAAATATATCTAAGTAACCTATTTCTATAATTCATCAAACTTAACCATGAAGAATAACTGAATCTGCTGTTCCTTATCCAACTGGCGGCAAAGGTGAAGCCATTCTTACTAGAAGAAAGCAATGCTATTTTTGTAGCTTGTTTTATTAGAGAGAAAATAACTGGTCTTTCAGAAGTTGTGGGTCCTGTTTTCATTTCTGCCTCTGAGGTGGTAGGTGACCCTGAGCAAGATGTCCTGGGAGCCATACTTTCCTCATTAACAGAGTGAATGACTCAGAGCCAGGGCATGTCCCCTCAGAGAAAGGCCGCACTAAAAAATATCTCACAGTCAGCAAAGAGATAGGCAAGAGAATTTTGTTTATCTAATGCTGAATTATAAAGGAAGAAAAGATCTCATCTGAAATATTCATAACCATTGGCTTGCTCTCAAGCAAAGGGAACTCAAAATTTACATACCAGCACATTCCAAGAACTCTCAAGACAAGAAATCAAACCAGTCTTCAGGTGGATATGGTTTATAGAATGCGGCAGAAGCCACCACAAACTTCTGTGCTAAGACGGAATGACGCGTACCATCACTTTAAGCCTCACCAAATAGCTACAGGTAACATACAGTTGACGTAAGCTCACTCTCCAAAATGGCACAACAAATGAGAAAGCAGGTGTTCCAGAGCCGCATGCACTAGAAACAACTGAAAACAGTAGGTAGTGGAATCGTGAGACTCAGATGGTAACATTACTATATTTAAATGTTTCATAAAAGAAGTAAAACAAAATGAGCAAGGAGCAAGATACTCTCAAGAAAGATTAGATTATAAAAAGAATTTCCAGAAATTACATATTCTAAATAAAAATCCAAGAAGGAAAAAAATAAGATCATTGAAATAAAACCTCAATATATGTATGTTCAGTGGCAGATTAGAATCAGAGAAAATATAAAAATTTTATCCCTAATGCTGAAAAGAGAGACAAAAAGATTAAACTGAAGAGAAAGATATTCAGAAATATAAATAAATATATCTTGCATAAATTTAATTAGCATTGCAGAGTGAAAGGAATCACAAAATGTAGTATGACAATATAGCTTAGGATTTTTCAAAACCAGTGAAAATCCTAAATCCAAAGATTAGGAAAACTCAGGAAATCTTAAAGTTGATCATAAATAAGAAATGTCTATCTACCCATAATGGAGTAAAGCTGTACAACTTCACAATGAAAAGATTTTAATATCAATAAAAATTTAAACCTCAAAACCCTACTTGAAAGAAAATGTTTTTCACAACAGATTTTCCAGAAATAGTTTAGGCTAGGAAAGAGTAAAATCTTTGTTTTACACTTGGGATTAAACACAGGGCCTTCACACCAAGTTGCACAATCTGGACTCCAACTTGAGACCCTCCTGTCTCAGCTTCTCACTGTGCTGGGATTACAGGTGTGTAACCACCATGCCAAGCTAAATTCTTTTCAACCATAAACACTACAGGGTAATGAATGTCAACCTAAAATTGTATAATTGGCTAAACTATCATTCACTGGTGAATAATAAATACCTTTTATAAAAACACAACAATGAGAATATGTCAGTAATGAATACAACCTGAAGAAATAGTTTTCATGCCCAGAGATCCTAATTTAGCTTGTCTGAATGGAGTCTGTCATCCACCCATTGATCCATCCATCCATCCATCCATCCATCCATCCATCCTTATTCATTAGTCCTTACCCACCTATTTAACATCTGTCTATATGAATAGATATGTATTTGTATTATATCTCTAAATACCTAATGGATCATCTCTGTTATATTATCTATAATATATCCATGAGATGATCTGTCTGTCTAGAGGCATAGATTGATACTTAGTGTTTAAACCATCTAGTGCATTGTCAGTGGAGAAAAACACTACTGGAGACCAGGGTTTTTCCAACTTTAATGTGTGTACACAGCCATGGGGGAACGTAGCCCACTGAATACGATTCAATAGTATCAAGTTCTGCATTTTTAAGAAGCCCCTGTATGTGGCTGGTGATTCTAATCTATGAACTACAGTATGAGCAGCACATCTTCAAAGGAAAGTTTAGGAAGATAAAAATTTCCTCAAGGGAATAACTAAGGCTCAAGAGGCAAGTGTGAAACAAAAATTGGTTAAATATGCACATCTCTAAACAAATATTAGTTGTATGCAGTCATGATAATATTTAAATTTCTTATAAGAAACAAGTTAAATGTGAAAGGATGGTGAGAGTTCAATTATTTCAAGATATTTATATCATTCTCAAGGTGTAGAGGGCAGAACACAGAGAAAACTATGAAAACGAGTGATCCAGACTTTTATAATTGGATTGCAGAGATCGTGAAAACTTATCAAACAAGCACACATTTTTTTTTTTTTTGTTTTGTTGCTTTGGCTCTCTGAGAAGAGGTCCTACTATGTGGTCCAGTCTTGGAACTTGCAATCCCTCTGCTTCAGCCTCCCAAGGGCTAGGATTACCGGTGTGTGCCACCACACCTGGGCCAGGAGACTTCTGAGAGCAAAATGTTGTGCTCTATGTTACCCTGCCTCACAAACATAAACCAGAATCCCTCCTTCCCTCAGAAGCTGAGAGGTGTGAGCATCTCCTCATTCCTGTCCCTCCTATTGTACCTTGTTGTTCTATGTAAGCATTTAAGAAAATAATTACAATGAGTACCTATTGATTTTGCCTGCCTAGGACCAGTTCTGCCTACTTTTTGTAGCTACTCCTCAGTTTTGCTTTGGGAAAACTACACACCCTCCACTGTCTTTGTATTTTCTTATTTGATGTCAACTGCAGGAATGGGAATGGCTTTTGGGTTTGGCCCATCAGCTGTTCTACTGCCCGCAAACAAGCTACATGAGTCAGATTCTCCAGTGAGAGTCAATCCTGAGAATAACTGGGAAAGAACCACTTTTCCTACTAGAATTTCATGTTGAGTTCCTGAAAAACCAGCAATGAAAAGAGAAAAAGAGAATGAGAGAGAGGGAAAGGGAGAGGGAGAGGGAGAGAGAGAAGCACTAGGTCCTAAAGACTCAGAGTCACTGAATTTAGTTAGTCTGAAGCAAAATATATCCTTGCACTTCATTCATTCATTCATTTTTATGGCTGGCTCAGCCTGCCCTGGGGGTGGGACTGGCACAGCATGTGGTGCCAGGGATCAAACCTCGGTCCCTGTGGTTACGTAAGTTTTCCTAAGCAGGCACTTTATATTGCTGAGGCATTTCACAGGCCCTATCCTTGCACTTTGAAGTAATGGAGATAATGTTTCCTTAGCCTTTTAAAATTGTATTTACTTATTCCTTATTATTGCTTTTGTCCTTATTTGATTTAAACAGTTTTGAATTGGATTTCTCAACTAGCAAATCAAAGCAATAACTAATAAGATATATAGTTTTTGAAAAACACTTGATGAAATTAACTTGGCAATGCCTTTGAGTTCTGCTAACATCAGTCAAGTGGCACTAGCTATATAAGAATGAATATTTCTTTCCCACGGGCTATTGCTCAAACCTGCACCTTAGAATGACTATATACTTTAAAAATACTATTTTTACTAAAAATATATCTTCTAATCTGAATCACTTTACATTTGGAATAATGGGCCAGGTTAGTACAAGGTGAAATTCATATTCTAAGATAGGAATTTTATAAAATGTTGTTTATGGTCTGATTAAAAAAAATTTGAAGGGACTAGCTTAAATAATAGAAATGTGTCTGAAGCACAGAGGTTAGAATTAATGCTTTGGAATTTATTTGCTTCAGATTCTGAAACTCGAAACTATACAATATTTAAATGCACCCTTGTTAGTATTCCAGGGAGAGATGCAACAATAAATAAGGTACATGCTCAATTCAAGGTGCCCTAATGACATCTAAGGAAAAGTATCCACTATTTTGCATTGCTTTTGAGTCTTTAAGATTCTGAAAGAGTCTAGAGTTAATGTATTGCAATACTCTGGTATTATCTACATTATCACCTAAGGTTTTTTTTTCTTTTACATATTTAGAAAATAAAATAAAAATATACCCTTGAACAGATGTGTCCCAAGCATATAGCAGTTATTCCTGGTGCAGAAGAGATCCTCTACTCCGTCGAACAAAGGATGGATGAGCCAATAGGGCTGAACACATATATAAAATACCTAACACAGATATTTCATTTCTTGGATGTAAAATAAGTAATAAAGTATGAGAATGCACCAAACTTCTATTTATTAGTTATTCCTTTGATCATGGTTTTGAAACCTGTGCTCCCAGAAATAGGATTTCCAGTGTCAATTGCTAGGTTAGCAAACAAAATATCCTCTGAGAAAAGCTACAGCCAAATTGTCCTTGTAGGGCTTCTAGGAGCATTTAATATGTCAATGTGTCTCATGAAGTTTTAAGATGGGAGATCAGTGACGCAAAGGTCTTAACCTAAGTTGACAAGCAAATGTAATTTTTCTGTGACATCTCTTATTAAGAGCATTCTGCAAAACTGCCTTGGAGATATGCCCCTGGTTGCTCACTGCCAATCTCTAGAAAGAAGGTGTGACTAACGCTTCATTCTAGAAAGATACTGTAGAGGATACCAAAATCAGTGAAAATTTGCTTTATTATTTCAGATCCATCAGATAACATACTGTTATCATTGAATTCCTTCGTATCACATTTCAGGTGAATATACAGAAAGTGTGATGCATAAAATAATGGTTTAGACAAGTTTGAGTCATGTAACTTAATAATTTTGGAGGGAGAGGTGTTATTTTGTAATTCTTCTGGACTACATGATGGGAAACACAACAAATGGGTGAGGGCAGATGGATTTCCTGCGTAGAGTTAGGAATGCAACGTATACTTAGTGGCTTGAGCAACTGAATTCCACAAAAAGATCTTTTCTTGCATCCCAACAAAATAGAGAGCTTAGAGAAGCAAAGAGAATTGCCCTGGATGTAGGACTGATCTGCATAAATTCATCAAAGGCTCACACTGTGGGTGCACAGATTATTTCAAAGAGGAAATATATCGAGCAATACCTAAAAGAGAACGCCTGCAATAGAAAAGATAGCATTTCAAACTCAAATACAGCTCCACATTTCTTATGTATCAATAAAATGTGGATAAGTATGTGAAAGAGAGTATTGAGTATTTCATTTGCTCTTTGTACTCAACCACATATTGGGTTATTCCTTATTGATTTATGATTTTATTAAAGCCCCAGGGATACGTTTTCCTGCATATTTCTAGTTGAGGATTGAATGTGTATCTGATATTTTATAAAGAACATGTGGAATGCTCCCTTGCAAAGCTTCACCTCCTTTAAAGCAATACTTATAATAGGAGTCGATATAACAACAAATAAGCATCATTTATTTTCCCCTTTTATCTTATCTTTGTTCCACAAGAATTTAAATGCAAATGTGAAATAGAATGAACACCAACAAATGCATCCATTGCTCCACAATGTAATCACTGCAATCTATAAACCATAACAGGCTCTCTTGTGCTGTCTGCTTACTGTCACAGTATTTTGTGGTTGGAAATACATTCTGTGGGTGTTATTTTGCAACCAAATATGAATAGGAACACTGAGGAATCATCCTAGTGTTTATGTGAAAAGAGTGTAATGTTTGCTTGTGCATGGATGGAACAGCTTTATTCTTTATTTAACTTATTTTCACAAAACAATTAAGGAAAATGTATTTTTAGCATCAATAATTAAAACCAGAGAACTCAGAGGGAGGGTTGATGTGCTCAGCTTTGTCTACGCAGAGTTTTCTATCCTCGCTACTAACAGTATGCTATTTCTTACAGGCTAATCCATTCTAATTTGCTGTCTAGTTCTTGTAACTTGATTCTTGCTCTTAAACGAATACCAAACATCTGGAGCCCTCGTTCTGCAAGCCTGGGAAATTACGCTATGTGCTGTCCTAGTCAATTACCTGCAATTGTCAGTGCATTAGAAATAGTCCAAGGGGAATGGACTGGTTTCCAATTAGTCTCACCTTTAGCATGACTCTGGTCCGAATGTTACCCAAAACTCATGTGTTGAATGAGACTTGATCATCAATGTGATAATATTAAGGGGTATGGCCTTTATCAGGTCATTACATCACAAAAGGGGAGCCCTTGCAAATAAGATAAAGGCCTTTATAATACAGGTTTCCCACAGTCTTTGGCTCTTTTTTTTTTTTTCCTTCCAACTTCTACTAAGCCACAGCAAGGAAATGCTCACCGCACTCGAGTGTGGATGACTTGATCTCAGAATTCCCTGCCTCCACAACCACGAGCAATAAAGCTCCGTCCTTTATAAATGTCCCAGTCTCAGATATTATTTCATAGCAGCACAAAGGTCCAAGATAAGCATGCACACAATTTCAGGGGAGCAACGTGTTCAGTGAAATCTCTTGAGCCTCTGTTCAAGTTCAGCATATCTGGAGGAAGCTGCAATCTCCTGGATCTGGATTTCCAGTGATAGAAACGTGGACGTTGCCAGCTTCCCCTAGGTCAGAGACTGGCACAGGAAAGCCCTGAGCCAAATCTGGCTTATTACCAGATTTTTTTTTTTTCTAAAGGAAGATTCCTTGGAATAAATACAGCCATCGATTTTTGCACCACTATTGTCTATGTCTGCTTTTACCCTGCAAGGGGAGAACCAAATAATTGTGATAGATTATTTTTGCTAAAGTCTACCAAGGCTAAAATAGTTACTATCTTGTCCTTTTTTGGAAAATGTTTGCCTTCTATTGATCTAAATTTATTATATTCATTCTTCACTATTAAAATGCCAAGACATAATGATGTCACAATAAGTATATACTATTCAGCATATCTGACACTCCCCTAAAATTTCCCATCACATTTAATTTCTTTCTGTGGACTACTCATGTCTTGATCTATCATGTGTCCCTATGCATTTTATTTTTCCCTTTCTCTCTTATGCTCTTATTCACCATGCCCCAGCTATATTAGTGTTTTTTCTCACCTGAGGATTTCTGTATTGGATGCCATGTTGAAAACAGGATATAGGTTCTCATGCTTTTTTACAAGTTCAGTGTATATAATCTGTCTGTGTTGCGTTACTGAATCAAAATATACACAAGGCGAGCTAACTTTATAAGGAAACAATGATTACTTTGCTCACAACTTTGGAGGCTGAAAGGCCAAGTAGTGTGCATGAGGCTCTTTCTAGGATTCCCTCCTCGGGCTGTGTCTCTGTTGCAGCTGACTAGGATGGACGTACATGCAAGCGTGAGAGCTCACAGCTCCTAATAAGAAGCTAGAGGCAGAGCATCCTGCTGTATTTTCTGACACCACTCGCTCCAAGACCTACAAAACCCTCAGCAGGCCTCACATCCTAAATGCTCTATGCCACCATCACATCCTCAAACAGAGGGCCACACCTCACCAACTGGACCGTGGGGAACAAACCACACCAGATCCCAGGCAATGTGTATGAACAGAACTTTCCCTGAGTGCCATGGAGGCATGCTCAGTTTACATTGCAGAGGAAGAAATATTTGGTGCTTCCTCTTAAGTATAAGGTTTAATGAGAGACAAAGAACATGTAAAAATCCATGCAATCTCACTGAAAAAAATAATTAGATATGCTGTACTATTAAACAATAGATTCTCTTACAGAGAATAATAAGAGTGTCCTGACTTGGGTTAGCAATTTAAAGCTGCTCTTAATAGCAAGATCCAAATAGATCTTATTCAAGAATACTATTTTATTTTTATTCAACTTTCTATAGTGGGTATCTATTAAGGAATTAAAATAGATGAATAACCTATTCCAACATCTAGCTTTTGAAGAGCTATTCTTCTGTAAAAATTCAGCGTCTTCCACTTAACCAAATTCTAAGCCAACCTTCATCAAATGTCACAATGCTACATTTACTCTGGAACCTGGCAAAGTATTTTGCCTATTCTATGGAATGAATGAGGAAAGTGAAAACAAAAATTATTTTATACATGACTCTAAACCCCATTCTTCCAGAGAGTTCATATGCATCTTGGTAGTACAACTAGCTTCAAATGTTAGTTTTGTGTTTCAGAAAAAAATGATACTTTGGATGAAACAATGTGTCACAGGTCTAACTACCAAACTCTTGTGGTAAACACCTGATATTAGTGGTGGATCTCTGATTCTCTTGGGAACAGCGCTGGGCTACAGCAGAATGCTAGGTACTGGCTCCCAGTTTTTATTCTTTTCCTTCTTTTTTTGGCCTGGGGTAAAAGGAACCTATTTAGATTTCCTTCCACTTCAAGAGGAGCATCTGGTGTACAATTAAAGCAAACTAGAAAAAAATTGATCCATCATTAGTTTTACACTATTTGGTCCTATTAAATCCAGGCCAAAGAATCTTCTCCAGGCTCCAGCCCACATCACTGGGGCTCTCTGTCACTGCTTAGAGACCCTACTCAATTTAATACGAAAGTCGTACTATCGCTAGCACTTCTTCATTTCACACGCAATTTTCTAAGGATCTATAAAAGGAAAAAACGCCTAGTTTAGAACAGAATGTGCAGTTTTCATGCTCTATCCTGGGTATATTCATTCTCTACATCTATTGGTAAAGCCATTCCAGTACAACCCAGAGTTAGATCAGTCCAATTTTCTGATAGATGGCACCATATGCTTTGATTAGCCAATAGTGGAGCTAAAATAAGCAAGACCAAATTATTTTATTTCTAGCACATCTACCTATAGATCTATGAACACTTTGCAGCCTTCCAAAGTTTGAGCAAATGTGATATGACTGTTACAGCAAAGCCTCATGATGAAGTGATTTTGTTCATGTTAACGTGCATTGGCATTTGGCCCAGAATGTGTGTAAAACAGCACAGTAACTGTTTCAGATTCCAACTGTACCTGAGAAATGGACATCTGCTATTTGTGTATAATGTTGGTAGGACTTTTAATCAAGGTGCCATCCTTACTTTCTGTAAACAGCTTGGCTAATGATCACAACCAGAACTAAACTTATGCTCTACAAATTAGTCTTGAGCAGAACAATACAAAAGAAAAATATTGAGTGGAACCATATAAATAAAAACTAGTGGTGCAGATTGACTCTATCTGTGGCTTTAAGCAACCACACATAGATTCTTGTGACCACATTCCTTGGAGCTACTTTGCTTCTAGCCTGTTTCAATGCTTTAAAAATATCTATTTCATTTATGTGATTCTGACATTCTTCTTGAAAAAATTTTTTTTTAATTTGGCATGAGTTTTTCTTACAACCAGTGAATCAATTCTGGTATACTCCCAAAGTAACTTGATCTCCAATAGTTTTTAAGTGGCAAACAAAATAGCATATGAAATCAAGATATAAAGTTTATAATCCAATGCACTTCTGCTGTGGGCTGCGTTACTTTAATTGCTCCCATAATTTATTTATTTAACACTTTTATTAATAATAGGTGCCAGCTTGGAAACAACTTTACCACTGAGAATTCTAATGCAAAAGGAGTACATCTGTGCTGACAACATGGCTCTTTGGGTTGACCTAGATAACGAGTTGTGTGATTCAGGATTCACAGCAGATAATGATCTATGCATATATAAATAAGTGAGTAAAAACTGAGTCACTTACCCCATTTCCTGTTTTGTCTTGATGACACCTTTATGCAACTATGATAGTTTAAATGTTAATTGTCCCTTAAAGACTCCTATACCCAGGCCTTGATCCCCAGTACAGCAATGCTCAGAGGTGGGGCCCAGAGATGTGGCTGGATAGAGAAGGCTCTAACCTTACTAATAGGCTAATGCATTGAAGAGTTTATTAGCCAAGTGGGGGGCTATGAGATGGGGTCTAGTTGGAAGAAGGAGGACACTGGGAACATGTCTTTGAATGGAGTATCTGTCCCTAGCTCTTTTTTTTTCTGGCTCTCTTTCTGCATTCTGACTCTTGGCTACCATGACACGAGTTACAATTCTCACACCATACTCTTCTTTGGGGCCAGCAAGCCATTGACAAGCCTCTGAAACCCTAAGCCAAAATAAATCTTTCCTGCTTTAAGCTGTTTATGTGAGGGATTTGATCACAGTGACAAATAGCTGATGAACACACAGGGTTATTGCTTTCTCTCTGTTGGGAAATATGATTTAGAGATTTTTAGAGTCATGTCAGTAACAAATCTTTCATGAATTCATTCTGTGTTGATGATGACTTCTAAATGAAGATTCTGCAGGTAAACAAAATGTGGATGCATGATTCTAGTGAGAAGACAGTGCTGAGTAGTCTTCACTCACATGAAAAAGGTGGAATTCTCTTGAATTAACAGCAACTTTCTAAGTACTCACTCTACTGCTAGGACCAGGCAGAGAGGTAGTAAATGAAAGTAAGAAATGCAGGAGGCCATCATTTTGGCTCTAGCCCTTCAAGGTCAGTGAGGACGCAGGACATAAGAGAACCTGTGTTGTAACATCCTATAACTCAGTGGTTTCAGAAATTTTCTGGTCAAGGAGATTATGGGACCTCAGAAGAAAGGGATAAATGAAGTATAGTGTGTCTAGGGAGAGTCACTTGGGGAGAAAACATTCTCTCAGGCTTTCACAGAGAGCAAACTGGTCAAGCAATGGCTGTGACTTTTCCTGATGGCTGACACTGACAACAGTTCTACAAAGCACTGTATTTGGTCAAATCTGGAGAAGATTTGACCTTGGAAAATACAAATGATGAAAGTTTTATTAGACAGGTTTTGCTTTAACTTGCCCTCTATCAGCCAGCAGAAAAGCTTAATTATGAGGCATAAAATGCAGAGCTAGATGAGTATGGTGAGCTGTAAGAAGCTTAAATCAACAGCCTTCAACATTGCCAGTTTCACTGGTAACCCACTGCCATTATGAAACATTGGACTATGTATACAACTACTTCCTCTCAGTTCAAAGACAAGAAAATTTTTTCTTTTTTTCTCTACCAATATCAATTAGAAAATTTATCACGGGGCTTGGCAGGATGGCTCAGTGGTCTAAAGCACCTGCTTAGGAAAGCTTAGGCGGCTGAAGGGACCACGGTTTGATCCCCGGCACCACATGCTGTGCCGTCCCTGCCCTCAGGGCAGGCTGAGCCGGCCATAAAACTAATAAATAAATGAACAAATAAACAAAAGTTTTAAAAAGAAGAAAATTTATCACGTCTACACCCTGTGCCCTATATAACTTTTATGAGAACAACAATATGCAATGTGTCAATTATTGCAAATGTACTACTAATATGTTTTGAAACTTTCATATTATCTCTTATTAAAAATAATAAAAAATAAAAAAGAAAGAAATATAATAAACTGAAAAAAAATATCCAAAGAAATGTAGGGAGCAAAATTTAAGTAAATACGTATTTCCCAGATGGTGCAAGCAGAGAGTTGGCACCTGAAAAGGAACACTTGCTTAAATGTTGCGGGCACCTAATATGCTTTACTGTAGTCTAGATCCTCTCTGCTACATTAATCAAGGGCCTTAAAGGGGAATAATCTAGTTTGGGAGGGCTGAAAAGCAACTTGCAAAACACTGCAAAATAAGTGTGTGCATACAGCATGCATACCATGGCCAAGATATAAGATGGTTGGTGGCAGAGGGAAATGATATTGAGTCAGTACTATCAATAAAGGTTTTATGAAACATATAGGCTGAGCATCCTTGATGCAAAATCTCAAACTCTAAACTGATCTAACATCTGAAAACTTTTTCAGTGCTGTCAACATAATGCTACTAATGAAAAATTCTATGCCTGAACTCTTGTGATATGTCACTAGCAAAACGCAATTGCAGGCTGGGGAGATAGCTCAATGGTCTAAGTGCCTACCTGGAAAGTGTAAGGACTGGGGTTCAAATCCTGCATCACATGCCAAGCTGGCCCTGGGCACAGCACCAGCCACTGAAACTGGGCATGGTGACTCATGCGTGTAATCTCAGCAATGAGGAGGATGAGACAGGAGGATCACTTTGAGTCTGAACTGTGTAGTGAGGCCCTGTACCAAATAAATAAATAAACAAATAAATAAATTTAAAATAATGCAGGTGCATTAGAAACATTGTATGAAATTGTCTACTCAGGAGTTCAGGGAAAATATTTTCCACTACCTGCTAGAAATGCAAGTATGGAAAACACACATTTGGCATAAAAATTTTCTCTTTATCAATGCAGAAAACAAAGAAGAGTGTAAATCAACAGAGGAGGATGGGGAGATAAAAGAAGAAAGAAGTTTAAGGCCGAGAATTACTGGTAGTATGATAGAATTTAGACTTTATTCTAAATACAATATGCTGAGAAATGATTGTTTCCAAACAGAGGACTCATGTGATTTAATTTACGTTTTATAAAGGTGACTTTGGATACTGGAGAGAGAAGTGTTATGGACAAAACTTTTTAGTCCTAGAGATCCATTCTCAGCTTGGTCTTGCTTTTCAAGGTCCTCTTCATCTCAGACAACATAAAACCCTATGATTAAGAAGCAAAAGGAGGACGAGGGAGAAGTACCAAAGGAATTCCTAACAAGGGTTTTTAGTTCAAGTTACAGGTGCAGAAATTGAGATTGAGATAATAAAGTAACTGGGAAAAAATTGGCAAAAATGAGAACCCAATGAACAACTTTATTTTACAATTTTAACCACTGTGTTATATTGTCTCTTTGTGGGCTAAGTACATGAGCTGGCTTGACCAAACTTCCTTGAGTCATGCACATGGTGCATAAAAACTAAGGCAGTATGTGTCTTCCCATCAGCAAGAACTCTTTTGGCCTATATCAGAAAAAAGAGATTAGACAGAGCATCCAACTTCACACAGGGACTTCCATCTGGAGATCAACACAGAGACTAAGTTCCATGGGGCAGAGATAGTTTTCCATTGGGTCATCTGGCCTCTAACTACAGCGATGCCTAGTGCAGTCTTGAGTTCTGCCTGACATCTGTAAATCTGGAACTTTTATGTTAGGGCCTACACTGTGTGGCTACAGTGACCTACAAATTTATTTGTATGATAAGGATTAAGACAGAAGAGAATTCAAACAACAGTGAGGTTGAGGTTCGTTTACCATTATTCATGCGATACACAGCTTTACACTACATCTTTATAGTCTTTTCCTGGCCCTGATACATGTGCTGAAACTCAAAGGACAAAATTATTGCACAGTTGGAGATGCTATGAGAAGAGGTTTTTATTTGAAAGTTGCTGTGGAGAACACATCTTTTTTTTTTTTTTTTTCTTTCTTGTCAACAGGCTATTTTATACTCATAGTAATAACTCATGTGATAAGCAATATGCAAAGACTATGATGAAAGGATTCAGTTTTTACTTCTAAATCTAACAGCTTTATCTTGGGATTTTTTTTTAAACTAAAGTTAAATAACATAACTGTGTAGATGGTTTCATTTGTGTTACTTGCCAGTGGTTCAATCCTAGATCTGATCTCTACTTCCGGCACTACTGTGGTAGTCCCAGAGTCTGCTGAAGACCTCTACACCCTGTGCTGCATCCATTCCATTTGCATATTCATAATGAACCTATGAGCTCCCTCCTTTTCTAGGTAATGTCTGCCTCTCAATCACCGTTATTTTGCCTACATGCATCATCTGGTTTTACTTTTTGCAGTTGCTGAGGCTCCTATTTTCCTAAACGCCCTTCACATCGCAAAAGAAATGGTTTCATTTCGCTAGAACAACAATTGCAAATAAAATCAAGTGCATCCTAATAAGTCTCAAAGCCTTAGTGAGCACTCTCCTGACGACCTTTCAAAGGTAGATCAGCATTAAAGATCTATTACCTGGATTTCATAAAAGTTAAATATCTTTCCTAGGAACCTTACTTGAATTAGGGGCAAAGCCAGAAAAGAATTATTACCTCTACGTGAGCCTTTAGGCTGTGTTATAAGAACAGACACACCATCAAACAACTTCATAAATGTGAAGAAGCTAATTAGAAAATTAATTCCCAATTATGCATAGAGAACAAAGTCTGCTAAATGGGGAAGGGACCCCAGCAAGGAAAGGCAAAGCAATGTGGAAATTCTTTCAGCTAGGAAACTTGCTTCCTTCTGAAGATGATAGGTACGAAGACTGACGGAACATGATTTCTGTTATGGAAAGAGACCCTTGGGCTTCATTTTTCTGAGCTTGGGAACTGCGATTTTTACTTAAGATTTTAGGAAGCCTAAAACCTGAAAGATGGGACAACTCCCCAAAACGCAGAATCATAAAATTACAAATACTTCCATACTACAACCTATCCACCATTCTTTTCCGTAACTAATTCCAGAGTTCCTGGGTATGTTTTATCTATATGTTTCAAATTCTATTTGCAAAACTAGAAAATGTCCATGCATAAGAATACATGTTTTATCTTTAAAACATGGAGCACTGCTTTCTTGCCTGAGATACTCTGATACAAATCTACCACTTATAGAAGGGAGAGGGATTCATACACAAGAGGCTCAAATAGATTACATTTACGTAGATACTTAATACAGTGTTAGCACCCTGAAGGTACACCATGATAGCCCATGTAACCAGCTGTCTCCTCTAAAACACACTCATATGGCTTCCGACTGTGTTTTGCAAGAGAACATTCATGTCATACCACCTTTTAAAATGTTTCTCACATGCAATTAAAATGAAAATACCAGAACAGGCTGTGACATATGAACAAAACATAGTCTCAGAAGATTTCCCTCTGTGTGTGTGTGTGTGTGTGTTTCTGAGCAATGAAAATAATCTTTTTGTCAGTCCTGTGGCGTGGTCACAATGTGAGGGCCTCGGATGAGGGAAGCACGTTCATTAGGAGCACTGCATAATGAGGCAAGGTGCCAGGCTGTGTCGCCTTGTTTGGAAGAGAAAAGAAAGCCAAGTTTTCCAGCACTGCCTGCCCATCAAACCCCTGAGAATTTTTCAGCGTTTCAGGTCAGCTTGGGGGGATGTTAACTTGCATAAACAAAGGAAAGAGCAGGAAGCTTGACTCCAACCCCATTAATTTCATATTCTGTCTCACAAACCAAGGCGGGGTTGCAAGAGGTACTCATGGTCGCAGTAAATGGGAGTTGCTAAGAGGGCTGGGTGTTGCAAATGAGGATCTAAGGGAAGAATGTTCAAGTTGCATAAGCAGCATGTTCTTTCTGGTATGAAATACGTTTAATAATTTAATCCTAAAAGTCCACATTTCAGGACCCTGTGAGTCCACTAGGACTCCAGAGCTAGCAGTGGCCTATTGAATCAGAAATGGTGGAACAAGATGATCCAAGGCAGTGTGGCTATGACAGAAGGGAGCAGTGCAGACTGAGCTTTTCTCCTTTGCCTAAGATGCTCTAGAAAGTTGTGCTAAAGTTTCTGAGATCAAAGTACAGGCCTTCCCACTCTTCGGCAACACAGCCTTCCAACCATTTCCTGGTCCCTCAATCCAATTTCAACTAGTAATTAACTGCTTCCCAACATCAAAAGGTGAGGCATCCCAGAAGGAGCTGGCAAGATCAAAGTCTTTGGTGAGGGGTCCCTGTGCACCTAGCCCACCGTCCGCCTCCTTTCCCAGACAGACATCCATCGGCAGCAGTGAGGGAAACGTCGTCACACTGTGTCTCTCTAGACACCAACATCAAACAGACTTCTAGGCTCTGTGAGGAGAAAATGAGGAAGCGGCAGGTACATGCCATATGGCCCAGGTTTTCTGGGGTGACCTAGGTTTCTAACAATTAATCCTTTTATCTCCATTCCTGGGACAGATTCCAAAACAGGGTCATCAAGGTAGAGGAAAGTTGGGCAGCATTTGACATATAGTATATGATAAGCAAGTGATAATTCTTTCCCATGCCAACACAGGGCAGAATTCCTAAACCTTTACATATTTTTGCGTATGTGTATTTTACATAAAAGGAGACAGCACTGCACATTGGCTTTAAGTGATAACAAAAGCCACTTAGGTATATTTGTCTACGCTTGTCCTGGCATGAGCCAGGCAGAGCTGGTCTATCCCTGCAAGGCAAGGGTCCTTTCCTGCGGTGCACTTGCTAGGGCATTTTAGCGTGACATTCTGAAGTGTGCTTGCCTAGTTTACCTCCCATGCCTTCATTCGCACCCCAGCTTGGCTTCCATGGTTTTTCACAAAAGAATGTGCACATCCAGATGCACCTTTGTGCATCTTGACGGCTGCCTTTCAGACAGAGAAAATCTGTAGCCAAAGCTTGCACAGATTTTGTGTCCCAGGCACTCTTTGAAACAGAACTTCAGGGTGACTTGCAGTCCAGATATATTGAGTGATGGCATAGAGGAGATAAATGAGAGTGCAAGTTGGCATGGGGCTGCAGTTTCCAAATTGGGAAGGATTCTGCCGATATCTTGGGCTGAGAACATCTGAAGTGGAATCTACTAGCACAGCCCAGGGGTGAAGGTTGGGCCCTGGGACACCAGCAGGCCAGCTGTGTGCCATTCACTCCCTTGTTCCTTCAGAGTCTCCGCCCACGTGTAAGAAGCCAGCAAATGCTGAAGGAACCGAGCCCCTTTCCTTTGCGATGCCCTTCTTTCCTATGTTTCCATTTTATTAGCAGAGCCATTTTTCTCAACAGTCAACAGCCACATTTTTTTTTTTTTTAATCTTTAACTTCATTCTGGTTTCATTGACTGCACCATCTTCTCATCTGTCCGGAAATCAGTATGCAAATTCCAGTCCACATGACTTTCCTGCAGGTGTCTGCAAGGCCTCAGGACTGGTTTCCTAGTTCCAAACCACCTCACAGAGGACTGTCAGGGTCATTTTTCAAGATGGCGTCTCTGCCAGCATCGCACGCCCAATCGCTGGAGCTCATGAGCATTCCACTTTGCTTATGAGGATTAAAAGAAGTAGCAAAATTTTCCCACATCCCACAAATCATCTCCAGGAATTAAGTAACTTCCCAGTTTGTTGCCTTTTCTCCTTTCAGCCTCTGTTATCCTCTGGGTTTGGATCTAAAACTTTCCAGAAAGGTAGCAGGAACAATTGGCTTTGCAGTGAATTGATAGCAGCATCCGTTTATGAGCCATCTGGCTTACCATAGTCTTTTCATTTCCCAATTACATACCTGACACTGGAAGAGAGTGTCTTTAAATTTGAACTTGTGCTTTAGTTTATTTACTGTGATAGGGACTGAACTTAAGTCCTTTATTTCTACAGCATCTAATAATATCTATAACACCTTCCACAAAAAACCAGCTTTCTGATAATGACCCACCATACTGATAGCATCAAAAACAATACTCAAAGATAATAGCACAAGCCTCTTGCAGTAAAGAATAGCTGTGAGGTGAAACCCATTTCCTGGAATGAGTATAGCAAAGGAATATATATATATATATATATATATATATATATATATATATAAATTTGCTCGTTGATTTTCTTTTTACATATAGCTCCTTCAGGAACAGCTTTTGTAAAGGATAAAGATATCAAAGTTTTATTTTTTGACCTTTCTTTCTCCAAACTCACACTGATAACATACTGTGAAACTTATTTATTGAATGTCTGCAGAAGGGCTTATGAAAGCATTCTTTAAAAGCTCTATTGTCTATTTTCTTTTAATCCTTCATGGTTGCTAAAAAAAAAAAAAAAAAAAAAAGAGGAAAAATGCCTGTGTTCTGAATTATGTGGCCCTGACAAAAGAAAACACACACACACACACACACACACACACACACACACACACACACACATACACACACAATTTTTTCACGAAGAGCATCAAAAATATCTCAGAGACGGAAAAGACATTTCTTTTTAGCTCATTTTAGCACTGGCTAGTACTGTGACCTTCTGGGACTATTCAGTAGCCCCAAGCCCTGTGGGCTTCTGGTTCCCACTACGCATTCCATGCCTCAGTGTTGCTGTTTCCTCACAGGTAGTTCCTCTTTCCATCTGAGCAAGCAAACTGCTTGTAGTTTTTCTTCATCCTAACCATGTAGCAGTGTGAGGAAAGTAGGGAAACAGATGACATAAAATTAACCTCTCATCCTTTTGAATAACGTGTTGATTTCTGTGAAGTCACGTGACTTGTCAATATGACTGAGTATCAGGTAAGAGAGACCAGCCTTGGTCCTTTCTGTGCCATCGTAAGGGACAGTTTAGCAGCAGAAGATGAACTGGAAGATCAGACAGAGCTAGAGTTAGGTCTTGTCCTAGTGAGTGATTTAAGTCAAGTTACTCTTTCTTCTCAGCCTCTTCATTTGTCAAGTGGAAAGGATTGAAGCTACATTTTGTAACTCTTATAATTCCTTTTGAGACTCCCTAAATCTACAGTGCAAGATGACACATAATGCTAACTACCATTTACTGAGGGTACCCTAGTACCTCGGTTATTATTGTTTTGTCACCACCAATTGTCCTATTGTCCCATTTTACACCCCACATGGAGTTGCTTGAGTCTTGAAATCTACATTATATCTGGAGAGACTCATCCCACCCCAGAATAAAGAAGATAGCATTTTCCCAATTTAGAAGTTAGGAAAAGATAGAAAGGCAAATGTTATATGAGCCAAAAATGAGCTCAAATCTTGAACTGCAAAAGACATTCAGGCTGTTCCAGGAATTTCATGTGCACCATGTTTCCCAAGCCGGTTTAATTTGTTTTTTTTTTTTTTTTTTGTCTTTTTGAGACAGGGTCTCCCTATGCAGTTGAGACTGTCCTTGAGCTCACTTTTGTAGCTCAGGCTGGTCTTGAACTCGCACTGATCCTCCCAACTCAGCCTCCCGAGTGCTAGGATTACAGGCGTGAGCCACCACACCCGGCTTAATTTGTTTTGTTAATACACTTTATATGACCCATTTTTATGTAGCATGTGTCCTAGGAGCTTTTCGGTTTAATTTTTGAGTCCACTGCCACGTGCTTTCCCAGAACACTTTATGACATGCCACAGCTCAACGTCTAAACAAACCCATTATGAAATGAAATGGATCCAGGTGGAAATTTTGAGAGGGTAGCTGTATTGTGGAGAGCAAGGACAATGTGTACATATGTGACTTGATATTAGAATATTAAAAAATGAAATCCACAAAACTATGAGATACTGAATTCATTTAATTTCAAATATTGAAAGCAATGAATCTCTTGCTTAGCTTCAGATTCCTATGCCTCGTCTTAACAAGATGATGGTTTTTACCTACAATATGTGACTTAATACGTATTTGTGTCACAGCACTTCTAAATGCATGCTTAGCTTTTTTCCCCAATCACGCTACTGCTTTTGTATTTTCATCATTGTGTGTTTGAATAGTCTACTTGGAAATGATTTAAATTATTTAAAGTGAGGAAGCCAACCCTTGACATGCTTCTAGGAAGGGGATAATCAGCCACATTAGGGTGTGACAGACAGAGAACAATGCTCTCAATTGGAATCCTACTCTTCACTTGAAATGTGTTCCTCCTTGGTTTTTCTAATAAATAAATGAATATCATGTTTAAAAAATTTGTAGCAATATTGCTGAAATATTATTCCACAGTAAAAAAGAATGAGCCACTCACACTGGCTGCATCCACCACAAAAGCCTTTGTACCAAGAAAAGCCAGACAAAAGCCACCATAGGCCACATAATTTCTCTGGCACTATGTTAGCCACTCTCGCTTCACTGGAACAAGATGTCCTGCACCCAAAACCTACAGTGGGAAAGGCTCATTTTGGATTATGGCTTCGTGAGTTTCCCTCTGCAGTCGGCTTGCTCTGAGGCAGACAATGGGAGTGGAGAGGGATGGATGAGGAAAGGTACTCCTCTCGTGCTAGCCAGAAAAGAGGGGGGCTGTGTACAACCCAGTGTCCCCCAGGTCAAGCCCCAGGGACCCACTTCCTCCAGGCCTTGGCCCCTCAGAACAAATCCAACTACTGACTCATCCATGGGCCATCATCTAATGAGTATAGTGTCCCAATCACTTCCAAAGACTGCACCTATGAAGGCATGAGACAGATCTCAAGCATACTGGACAGGAAGTATCTAGAACAGACCCACTTGCTGCCATGGGATGGAGTCCTGCCTGCAGAGGCCTGCGCAGAAGAATGGAGACTAGGCACAGGTTGGCACAGAGAATCTCACTGGGGAGAAGAAGGCTCTAAAAATGACATATGGTTACAGTAGAAGAGTAAAGTTGCTAAACATCATTGAATTGTACTCTGGCAAGGCGGTAGTTTAATGACATATAAGACAGACTTCAATAAAACTCAGAAAGAGAAAACCCAGAAATCATAATTAATACAAAGATGATTAAAAAGTAATTTCAGGGCAGGCTGCTTGAGAGACAAGCTTTCTGCTGAGGTGTCAGGACCATCTTCTATGGGAATGCTGTAGGACTATGCTGGGCCTGTGTCACATGTAAGACTTTGCCATTCCCATTGGAGAGTAGTTTCCAGCACTCCCTCCATAAAAGACATCACTATCTCATTTCACTGGGACGAGACACCCTATATCCAAAATCTACAGCTGGAAAGGTTCATTTGGGATTCTGGTTTCACAGGTTTCCCACTGCCTGCCTGCCTGCCAGCACCTCACCCCCATGTCCATACCCCAGGTGGAGTTGGGTTTGAGCTTCATAACTTCAGTGTAGAAATTCACATAATGCCTGTGATCTGTTCTTTCAGTTCATCTTGCTCCTCTTCCCCTTTGCAGAAGGCCTAGCTCCCTATTTCCTATTGTCTAGCTCTCCATTTCTGATTATGCAGCTTTTGTGTTGCTCTTTTCTTTATTTGTACTCTGGGTTCCTCAAACAACTGATATTTAAGCTTGCATGTCTGATTTATTTCAGTTGTCATTCTGGTCTCAAAAGTGCATCTATTTGCACTTACATTTATCCTTCTTTGTAGCTGAGTAGTACTTCATTATCTATAAATATTACATTTTTAAATTCATTTATCTGCTTAGCTTTTGTGTGTGTGTGCTTACGTCTTTCTACTTTGGTTTGCTATGATTTTACACTACTTTACAGTAGTGATAAACTAGGGTTTTATATCATGTAGGTAATATGGGGAAATTTAGATGAAAGCTCACAGTAGGAGTAATTCAGTGTGGAGAACATTTGAGTGGCAGTGAAGCAATATCTATTTGTGTGTCTAGTACACCCCTGCTCTGGTTACTTAGGTCTTTCTGCCAACAGTGTACAGTTCTGTCAGCAGGAAGGAGCATGCTTTGTAAATCCCCCTTTATGCTGATGCATGAGTTGGTACATTGAAGATCATGTTTGTCTTCTCACATTTAATCTCCTCACTTCTTGAATACCCGGAAGTTTCAAAATATGGAAGTGAAGGCGAGGTAAAAGGAGCACACACGGACTTCCTTTACCAAAGACAGAAAGAAAGAGGAAGGAAAGGGAGAAGAGTGTCATTTCTGTGCCCTGAATGGCGGTATGTTACTGATGTTTTAAAATATAGGATTTTATTTTGCCTTTGCAACAGTTCTTTGATGAGAAAGCTGACATCCAGAAAGTTAAGTACCCAGAACCCAGAACCACCAGGCTACAAGTGAAGCAGAGAGACTGGACTTGTATCCATTTGCAGCATTACTAAAACTGGTGTTGATGCTCAGTAACTTGTACCATGTTAGTAAGATCTGGTGAACCAGGCTGGGGATAGAGCTCAGCAGCACAGAGCTTGTCTAGCAAGCACAAGGTCCTAATTTTGATTCCTGGTACAAAATCAAAGACAAAACAAAACAAATAAAATAAAATGTTGAATGAGCCAACATAAAAGTATGTTTTGTTCTGTCAATTCCAAAATAACTGTTTGAATAAAACAACAGAAATTCTGGGAGAAAAATCCTATGACCGTATTTTCAAGAAAACAGTGCTATTTCCCTGAGTCATCCTAAGAAATTCTTTACTTCCTTGAACACTAAGATTCTCTGCAATTATAAAGATCTGCATATATATATATATATATATATATATATATATATATATATCCGGATTGAACACAGGCCCTTGCACTTGCTAGGCAAGTGCTTATTCTATTGAGCTATTATTTGCTCCTATAATCTTCTATGATTCATAGATGATAAATTATTGGTCTCCTTCCTATCTCGTTATGATAATTACACTTCATGTTTTATTGGTTCCCTGATACTAGATTCTCTGAGCCTTTCATTATTTTTTTTTAATTTTAAAGTGAATGCAAAAACAATAGCTAAAATATCAGAAATGATACAGAATTTCAACAAACAAATTGAGAGGAATTCAATAATGGCTGTTATGTTGCACTCTGGTATCTTTACAGAGGCTTGGCAAAAGCTATGCAATGGATTCTGAGTCAATGTTGATTTCTTAGATTTCACAATAAGACTTTTTATGTTTTTCAGTGAACTTCTAAGAACGTGTGCACCGACAGAGTAAGGCTGCACCATTGAGAAATTTATCACTGCATTTACTTGTCAAATTTTAAGGCAAAGGTTCTCAATCTGGAGTGTGCCTTTCAATTCTTCAGAAGACTCAATAAGCCACTGGCTTTTCAGTAGGGTCCTAGGCTTATTATACCTTTGTGGGTGGGGGGGAGGCATGCCCATGATCTTGCATTTCTTCTAGGTTTTTAGATGCAAGTGACAGACCAATTTGTGGATGACGACTCTTGGAAAATACTTAGAATCAGAGAACAGAAAGCTCTTCCTTGCTCTTCAGCAGGAAGAACAAACAATCCAAATGGTCATAATCCCAAAATTGCTATACACATTTAATATGATCCTGATAAACAAAATACCACTATTATACCTCAAAGAACTAGAGAAACCATTTTTAAAATTCCTTAAAAAATGGAATCAAAAGAAACCTACAGTAGCAAAGACAATTTTGGGCAACAAAGGGAAAGCAGGGGGCATCACAATCCTTGATATGAAATTGTATTATAGAGCTATTATGATAAAACAGCATGACACTAGCAAAAAAAACCAAACACAAGTATCAATAGAACAGATTAAAAGATACAGAAACACACTACCTACCATATCTTTGTCAAAAAGGCCAAACACATACCCTGGAAGAAAGATACCCTCTTTAATAAATAGTCATGGGGAAACTGGCTTTCCTTATGCTGAAGACTAAAATGACAGCTATGTCTATCAACATATGCCAACCTACGTGTTAAAACAGGGACAGTAAATCTTCCGGAAGAGAAAATAGGAAGAGCTCTTGAAGACCTAGGTGTAGACAAAGACTTCATGAACAATTTCCATGGTTGCATGGGAAACACTAAAAAATTAACAACTAGTGTCTCATTTTATTAAAAGGGTTTTGCATAGCAAAAGAAATCACTAACAAAACGAAGAGACAATCCATAGGAAATATTTTGAGTCAGTTTTTTCTCAGATCTACATCCAGCACATACAACGAACTGAAAAAAAGATAACCAAACACCAATCCAGACGTGCTCCCAAATTGAAAGATGCAATCTAAAAATGGGCATCTTTGATGAATATGTACTTCTCAGATGAAGAAGTACAAATGGAAAATAAATACAAAAGAAAATGCTCAACATCACAGGTCATTTGAAATATCCAAATCAAAACAATGCTGAAATGTCCTGTCACTCCAGAAAGAAGGGCTATTATCAAGAAATCAACCAATAACAAATGTTGGTGGGGCTTTTGGGAAAAAGGAATCCTGCACCATTGTTAGTGGACATGTAGACTGGCTCAACCACTGCGGAATTCATTACTTATTCAAGCAGTAAAACGAGAGGTTCCATTTGACCCACCTATTTTCCTTTTTTATATCTTCCCAAAGAGTTAAAAGCATTGTACCACAGTGATATATGCACACCCAGGTTTATAGCAGCACAATTTATAATTGCTAAATCTTGGAAACAGCCCAAATTCCCATCAACCAATGAACGGATAAAAAAGATGTGATTGTTTATATAATGGTGGGAAGCATGCCCATGATCATGTATGCCCATGGACTACTACTCAGCCATAAAAGATAAACTTGAGACATTTTTAGTTTTATAGCTATGCCTTGAGCTCATACCCTTACGGGAAATAAATTGCATGCGCATGTGTAAATATGCTGTTGTCTTTCTGGTGTGAGAAACTGCAATTCAAATAAGAGCCAAAATGTGTAATAGATATCGCACAATAGGATGAAGTTGTTTAAAAGCAGAGGAGACTCAGGGAAAGAGGAAGGAAAAAAATGAAAAAAAAAAAGAAGGATAAAATGGAAACAAAGCTTTGTAAATAAGGAGGGGAAGACAGGTTGAAGAGAGTGGGAATGGGAAACAAATGGAATCAAGGTATATCAGGAACAGGTACAAATTCCCTATGATGAATGTAATCATTAGGCATCTCTAAACTGTACCCATAAAATTAATAAAACAAGAAAAAAGTAAATAACTACCTTAGGAGAAACATATAGATTCTTTCTGCTTCAATTTTATATCTCAGCAGGAACCAGACAGACAGAGAGGCAAAGCATTGTTTGAGGAGTTAGTAAAGTGAGACTTGATATTTCAAGTCTTCTATAGTAGACCATAAATTTTATGTCTCAAATCATAGACACAAACAGACTTCAAGTTTCCTTGCCTACAAAATGAGAGGTAAAGGACAATTGGAGTTCTTCTTGATCCTTGTAATTCACTGATCTAATTGCTCTCTGAAGAAGAGACGCATGGGTCATTAAGAATTTTACATGAACCATGCAGTGGTGTAGGCTACAAAAGTTGGGAGGTGAGTGAAATATAAAACATGGCACCATTACCTTTCCTGATGCTTGCTTCTAAGTGTGAGAGAGGAGAGTACATAAGTCAGCTTGTTCATATAAAACTAATCAGATGTTTTAAAAAGAGCGAATTTGGGCGAGTTGACAGAGAATCACTAGATGAAGTGCTATTATAGCCAGAACTCCAGGTTTTCTTTGATTAAGAGCTGTCTTAAGATATCTAAGTGACAAAAGGAAGAGCATCACACACTGTGATAAGTAGAAAAAGTGCAGTGACTCTGGCATCAACCATCTGGGTTTTCTTGAGGATTATGGAGAAGCTCAGTATTGTGGAACCAATTGAGTAAGCAGGTGGTAATGCAGAAAGTCAGAATTGTTGGTAGGACCAGATCAGTCAGCCTTGAAAGCCATGATGAGCAAGCAAACTCAACTCGTTCCAGGGTAAGATGACTTAATGATTCTATGGGCAGTGAACAACTATATAAAAATAAACACACAACCAGGCATGGTGGTAGATGTGTATAATCCCAGCTCTCGGGAGGCTGGGGCAGGAGAATTGCCATGTGCCTCAGGTCTGCCCAGACTACATAATGAGTTTAAGGCAGGCTGGACTCCGTAGTGAGACCTTGCCTCAACAAAACAAAAAGAAAAATAAAACAGAACATAAACTCACAAACTAATTTAAGAAATGTTGACTTTTGAAGAAATACTGTCCTCAGTTTATTTAGCCCATGAATGCCAAGATGGAAATTAATACCCCAGCCAAAACAGTGTCTTTGCCATTGATACTTTAAGGATATTACCAAGTATTATAAACATGGGCAACTCAAATAATAATTAGGGGGGAAATCATATGGAAATTGCTAACAAACTCATTAAAGTGTGCTTAATTATTGCAGTGAAGGGTTAGCAAGAGGATTGGAGCTTATGGAATAAATCTGTTTGCACATGGATTGATATGCTTGTATCATAATTACTCACAGCTGTTGGACTTTCTAAGTTTATTAGGAACTTAATTCCAAAACTTTCATGCTGAAAAGATTTTCTCAGACAGAAGTGCTGGCCCAGTACCAGTATGCAAAGAGCATTTTTGTAGCAATTCTTTTCCCCGATTACTGACAGAGTAACTACAGATCTCCTCATTATACATAATGAAGTGGATCTGCTCATTTTTGATTTTTACCCGCTTTTCAGAAAGAGCAAAGCCTTCTGATTGAAACTGCTTGAGCTCTGTGATGAGAAGTTGCAAGTAATATGTATTCCAATTACAAACCGATCTCAGAAAACAGGCTTGATGCCTGATGTATTCATTTGAAAGCAATTCTTGGCTAAATTGATCTTTAAATAATCTATCTATATGCTTGTTAATTTAATAGATCAACTGACATCAGGAGAAGACAGGAGCGCTTCATCCCTCACATTCTGTCTTAGGGCTGACAACTAATCCTTCTTGGTGATTCATTTATTATACTTTATAAATTAGAAGAAATGTCCTGGGTCCCTGAAATACAGCTGAAGCTAACCCAATAGTTTTTTCTACCCACCATCAATCAGAAAATTAATACTGTGCTTGAGCTAGTAATTTTGATCTCAGTCTAATTTCTGGTCTTTGAAACTGATGGCTGCTACCCTTAGTTAGGGTGCTATTGATGTAAATGAAGAGATTATTTGTGCCTGAGGGATGTTCTTTGTTTCTGAGGGTCCTTTTGGATGATCTTTTAGGAAGTTTGAAGGATATTTAATGAGAACCATTTAGGAAAGACAACAATAAGTACAGAACCAACTATTATCAGTAAATTTTCCAGGGCACACCTATGCCAATATGCTTGTACCTGCGTTATCTATGTAAAACAAAATGCAGTCTTTTATAACCAAGACTTTCAATTCTTGTTGCATTTTTTCTAAATTCTAGACCCCCATTTTCCTCATTTTTTCCCCTGCAGGATTACTTTGTACTATAAGATATCCATGCCCATTCTTTACATGTTCAAAGACTCAGACAAAAAAATGAGCATTTGAGAGGGCTGGCCAGGTAGCATAGCAGACAAAAGTGCCTGCTAAGGCAGGTTCAGAGACTCGAGTTCAATCACCCAAGTGCCATGCTGGCCCTGCCCCCAGGGCACACTGAGACAGTGACTGAGACTGAGTGTGGTGCTATGTGCCTGTAGTCCCAGTGCTTGGGATACTGAAAACAGGAGGATCACTACTAGTCCATTCTGTATAGTGAGACTCTGTAGATTCCATACTAAATAAATAAAAAAGTGGACATCTGAGGAGAATATATATTTCTCAGATGAAGACATACAAATGGAAAATAAATATATTAAAAATGTTTATCATCATTGGTCATTTGAGAATTTCAAGTTAAAGCAACACTGAGATTCCATGTCACTCTAGAAAAAAGGCTAACATCAAGAAGTCAACCAATAACAAATTCTGGGAGGGCTGTAGAAAAAAAGGAACTCCTCTCCACTGTTGGTAGTAGTGTAGACTGGTACAACCACTATGGAAATCAGTGTGGCAATTCCTCAAAGAACTAGGATTAGACCTACGAACTCAACCCAGCTATTTTTCTCTTGGGTATTTTTCCAGAAGAACTGAAAACATAATACCACAGTGATATATGTGTCTACATGTTTATAGCAGCTCTGTTTGTCACAGTTAAATCTTAGAAACAACTCGTGTTCACCAACTGAGGAATGGATAAAGCTATGCATCATATTTATACAATGGAGTATTATTAAGGTAGAAAAAAATGTAAACTCAAGACTTTTATAGGTAAATGGATATAACAGAGATCATACTCATAAATGAAATAAATCAGACTTGCACCTGTAAACATCATATTGTCTCAGTAGTTTGAGAAACTTAAAGTGTCAGTAAGACCCAAAAGGTACAGTAGATATGTAAAAGGGAAGGATGCAGTTCAAAGGGGTGGGACAATTGGGGTTAGGGAAAAGAAAAAAAAAAAAGAAAGAAGGAAGCAAAAGAGATATAGAGGGATATATGGATAGCTTGGATAATTGTACTGCAGATTTCTTTTCTTTTTTCTTTTTTTTGCCTTTTTGAGACAGGGTTTCAATGTGCAGTTCAGGCTGGCCTTAAGCTCACTTTGGTAGCCCAGGCTGGTCTCGAACTCGCACCGATCCTCCTGCATCAGCCTCCCGAGTGCTGGGATTACAGGCATGCGCCACCACACCCGGCATACTGCTGATTTCTTCTGGTCTATAGAAAGCAGTAAATTCTTAAATTGTTTTTTTGTCTCCTTTTCAATTTTCTTGTAACTTTTTAAAACCAATTTTGCATGTTTATACAGGGTAATGTGAACAACTAATGTGAAGACAACCATATGCAATATAATGACCATTGTTGAATTTGTATTTTTTAGTGAAATTATTTATCCTTTATAATGCTTTCTTTTTACTATTTTTTTATCCCCCTTTATAAATAAATAAAGATAGTCACATCCACGTCTAGTTTTCTTCTCCTGCTAGGCTTGCCTTTTCTTGCTTGAATTAAAATCCCATCTAACCTTCAAGAAGAACACCAACAATCTCCTTAGCTGAAATAATCTGTTTCTCTCCATTGCAGGCAAAGCCAGTATGTAAATAAACTCTTCTCTAGTATTAGTGCATTGTTCTTTTTACCATTGTAATACTAACGGCAACAGCAGTAATCACAATGATAGCAAACATATTATTCTGAGTACCAAGCGCTGCTTCAATTCTTTGCATGTTACCTATTCATTTAATCTTTCATACAGTCCTATGACACAGATGAGGCTATATCCCTAGGTATACCTGAGTGTCCGAGGTAGTGAAATAATTGTCTATGGGTTGCTCAGATACTAAGACAGCCAAGCCAGACTTTGGACTCAGACAATATAGTTTCTGGTGTTAATCTTTTAGCTTCAATATGAGGCAATAATGCCACTTTGCAAGGTAGGGAAAAGCGTTAGAGGAACCTGAAGTGCTTAGTATAATGCCTCAAGCATATGTTGAGAGATGGATATTTTATGATCATGTGCAATAAAATTGTTATAAGAGATTTAAAATAATGTTTAAAAATACGTGATATTTTATGGTTATTTTAATACGTTCGGTATCATTTTGTCATTTAGGTTGATGCTCTGTCAAGGAGCCATTGCAACTTCCATGCAGGAGTCCCTGGCTCTCCCAATTGACTGTGGTGCAAAAGGGGCACTCCATAAACATTAAGCAAATGAACGGATGAATAAGTGAATGAGCAGACTAATCCGCGAAGCTTTTCGATGGGCTTTTTCCTTTCCTCGATGATTCCCCAAGGAACGGTGCTAAATCCTTCAAAAATCAGACAAATATGAAGCTTCTGAAGCTTGGATTAAAATCAACTTTTCCCCTTCCATTTCAATGAGTTATTATTTAAAATAAAATTCACAAAGCAATATTTTAAAAAGTCTACATCCTGAAGTAAAACATGAAAATTACTGATTAATGCAGATAGCCACTCACCAATTTATATTCTTGAGCTCAAGAGAATCATTTAGCTAATTGTATAGGTGATTATTATGCTTTTCACAGAAGTGTGTATCATGCATTTAGAATTTTTAAATTGCATCTCCAAAAGAATCCTCTTAAATCTAATTATTGTATACTTAGAATTTTCCATAATCAGCTAAAAGACTTATTTATTTCTTTAAAGACAAAAAAGATTTAAATATGTGGAAATCCTCTTGTGAGATGGTAAATTAAACATTCTAAAAAATAATTAAGTAGACTTTCTAAATAGGCTGGGACATAACATTAAAATAGTGGACAATGAAGAAGCAATTTTTTTCTCATATATATCTGCTCAGATATATGAAGCTAAGTGTGGGATTACCAAAATACATAATAATAATGCTGTTAAAATTTTAGGGTGATCTTTCATAGAACATTTCAAACAAAGTGCTACTGAGTTTGGATAACGGTGAGCATTATTAAAGTTTTGATAGTAATTAGTTCAACTCCATATATGCTGCTTCTTTGAATGTGGCATATTACAAATGCAATATGCCCTCAGAAAATATTCTCAGAAATAAAAATATGAGTGGGAAAGAAAAGATACAAGAAGAAAAACACCTCACTGTGCTACTGTGTTACAGTGGCTCAGGATTTGCCTAGACTTGCTATTGGTGTTACAAAATCCCTGAAGTAAATACTTTGCAAAGAGCAAAGATTCATTTTGGCTTCATGTTTTGAAGGTTTCAGTCCCAAGGCGGCTGCCTCATTGCTCTTGGGCTTCCTGTGAGGGGCGTCATCATGGTAGGTGTGTATGGTAGAGAAAGTTCTTCAGCTATGGCAGGAGGCAGAGAAAAGCAGGAAGGGGGCAGGGCCCCAAAGCTGCCTTCTAGCTCCTGCTCCAGATGACCTAGCTGTTTTGTTTTCACTCCTATCTTTTAAAGCTTTCACCGTCTCCCAGTAGCATGACAGGCTTGGAATCAAGTCTTCATCGCATTGACTTTTTGAGGATCTGAGCTTCACCAAGACAGAAAAAGAAAATTAAAAGTTAAATTTTCAGAGCTAAATCAGTATTCTGAAATTTACACTGAGATACTTTTATCTCAGTTTTTAAAAGACACTGAACCACATTATATGTAAACTTATTTATTAATTTTAAGTCTCTGGATAATAGTATTTTTGCATTTATTACAAGTACATGCTATTTTACAAAAATGTGGTAAAGTAATTGGAAATGAGTCCAGTAACTCCTTCTTGGACCACACTTGAGAAACACTACTCTATGTAATGAGCAATGTAAATGTCTAAAAGTGTTTCCCAAGTGAGCCTTCACCATATTAGAATCCCATAACATGCTGATTTGCCAAACACTTCACCACAGACCAGCCATGAAAATCAATGCCTAAATAGTTCAGTTTTGTTCCTAAAAATCTCATTCTTATGCTCAACTGTAAGACTACTGCAGTAGAAAAGTTTTTGAGGACAAATGAATGCTTTGGGGAGACTTTTAATATACGGAAGGTTTGTTTAACAGTTTCTCCCTGGCTGAGTAAGTGGAGAAATGTAGGGGATTCAAGTGGGATTGCTCAAAGTTAAGTACATGATAAAATAACTTTATTTACAGAGCCAACCCCTTATTCATTACAAAGGGGGAACTGCAGAAAGAACACTGAACTACGAAGCAAAGACATCAGTGCTGGCCCTGGTGGAGATTTCTGTATGTAAGTAGTGAGATGACCTTGACCAAGTCATCTAACTTTTCTGTCTCCCTTAGAAGCAGCAAATCACTTCATTTCCTCAGATATTTATGCAGCCTCTTTTACACACTTGTTATAATTAGAAATACTAATGTGCATAATTAACCCCAACTCTTCTGAGGATAAACTAAAACTCCCAGAAGAGAACTTATAACTTCAGAAGCATTTCCTCTAACTTTGGGGAACTTTAGCATTTAAGTCATTTGCAAAGTCTTTGCCAAACATCAGTGGAATTGCTTCTGTGTCAAGGGCACCTGTAAGCCCTTCCTGGAGCTGTGTGGCAGTGCAAACACTGGCCAGATATTCATTGCTCACTGCTCAATATCTTAAAAACAGAGGCAAAAACAAAAATCAAGAAACAAAACCCCAAAAAAACCCATGGTATCCAAGATGGTTAGATCATCAGATTCATCTGTTGAACTATTAAATGCCATGTCTCTAACTCTGTAATTTATAATTCAGTACATGTGAGACACAAATTTGACTCCAAATCCAAGTCTTCTAGCACCTAACTTAAGGGCCAGACACAAAAGGCTATGATATGCACGGCATCCATGACAGAGAAACAAACCAGATGCGCAGGGAACGCCCAACAGTTCTTGTAACAGGGAGAAATCTCTCTCTTGGGATCAGATCAATGAACCAAAGCAAAATTGTTCTTGGTAATAAAAAATACTGCCCTTCATAAGGGGACAGGAAAATGATCTACTATGGTTTTAAACATACATTTCCAGATACAGTTTTTCATGGATTAATCAAGGTTCTCTTGTAGAAATTTACCTATAGGAGGGTATAGTAATTGGACTACATAAGGTAATTAATAAAGATGTGTGCAAAGATGAAAGAAAAGAAAAAGAACAGAAAGAAAGGGAGAGAGAGGTCAGGAAAGAAGAGTATAGTTAATCTGTGAGGCCTCGTACATTTCTAGGAGCCAAGTTAAACCACATGCACTACGTAGTGGTTAGAGGTTGACTGGCATTAAACATTCAATTCTGCTTTTGAAAGATCCCTTAAACTAAGACTGGCAGAAACTTCAAGTAAAATTCTACCTGATGTTTTGAAGTAAAGTTTCTTGGATTAAATTCAGCATTTGCCATATGTCTTCAAGAATATTTTCACTGATTTTCTCCAATTAACTTTGAATATCTTCTAAGAACTTGCCCTTCTAAATTCAGCGCAATTTTTAATGACCAGTTCAAGTCTTAAGGTTTTTTTCTTTTTTGTTGTTATTGTTTTATCTGGAAGCTTATACCAACTATTCCTAGCCCTAATCACTTTCCTTCTCCAAGCTTTTGAATTTGAAAGTGTTGGCAAGTATTGTACATTTTCTTAATTGGAAAGGAGTGTGAGCTCTGAGGAGAAAAAGTCATGTTTAATAAACTCATATACCTTGAAGTAATTCAGAGCATCTTCTCCTGTTCCATACTTCTACCATCTCGACGGCTATATGTACTAACGCCTATGTATCCCTAACATTTCGCTTTAACTTCCAGCTTGAGCTAGTGCCTTCCAGATATCTGAAAATAGGTGCATCCAGAACACCTCAACCTCCAAATAACTGAAATGAAACTTTCTTGCCTTCTCAATTTCTTCTTGCACTGATAGTCTCTGTTACACAACCAAGAAACCTTGTGGAGGTCTCCGGCTTCTTTACCTACTCTGTACTTGTAACTCAGCCAACTTTATTTCAAAAAGAGATACATGAAAAATAGTAAGAGAAATCAAATATTGTGAAGTCATTTCAACTTGCCTGTTTTTCAATTTGTATCCATGTGCTTAAGAGTTCAATGATTTTCTTTCAGAGTTTTTAAAATATGTTAAATGAAAATAGTCAGACACTGCCTAGTTTGTGTGAAGCACCATACTTTCTAGCATTGCATTAGTATGCCAGTCATCTGTACTGATGTGTTCCCAACAGATGCCCAATAAGTAAAATCACTTTGGAATTGAATGGTGAAAAACTTAATCACTTCAGAACTCATCATTGATTTATTTCTCTCAACTGCGTAGATTTAAATATGCCTCCAGTGGCTGCCCTACAAATATTCATTAAGGAGCCAGTTCAATATGTGGTACTGAGTAGATGTATTGATTCTTTACTCCAGTGTCATTTGGGCGTTTTATTACGTGTCTATGTATTCACATATGTCGTAATAGGCCAATTTATTCACAAAGAATTGGGAACAATCTTCTCTAAGACCTTTTTTCTTTTGTGAGGAGTTAGCTACCGTATTTGGATTCTGAATGTTTGGTTCCAAAGATAAGTACTGCCTAATCAGGCAAATATTCTCTATCAGATCCTCATGGACAGGAAAATTCTAGAGGCCCCTCAAGTATGTCCTCCATGGTGACTGAGACCCTGGGTAGAGCAACATCTCTGGGTACTGTTTAAATCAGCAGCTCTCAACCTGTGGGTCGCGACCCCGGCAGGGGTCGAACGACCAAAACACAGGGGTCGCCTAAAGCCATTGCGAATCATAACTAGCAAAATTACAGTTTTTAAGTAGCCACCAAAATTATTTTTTGGTTTGGGTCACTGCAATATGAGGGACTGTACTACAGGGTCACAGCATTAGAAAGGTTGAGAACCACTGGTTTAAATCCCCAACTCTCACTATAGCTGTCAGAAGATAGAACGAGATCCACTTACAGTCACATCCTTTGGACAGAGAAGAAACTTCTGGGATCAACGATTATTTGTCAAACACGCTCTATGTGGCATTTTGGCAGATACTAAGGGATCTGATACCAAGCAAAAACAACTGAATTCCTGACCTCACCATCAGGTGAGAGGGACAGATAAGTAATCAGCCGAATCAGTAACTGTAGTCCACAGTGCAGTGCTGAAACAGGAGGACAGAGAGTGTGTGAAACTGTGTGACAAGTATCATGACACAGCACACGGAGTTGAGGTGAGGAAAGACTTCTGTGAATAAGTGGAATTTCAGGCAAAATTTGAAGGAAAAGCAGAAGTCAACAAGCAAAGGCTAAGTGGGTTTGGCATATGAAGAGCAACCTTAGGCAAGGTGAATCTGAAGTGAGATGAAGCAATGGGGAAGATGGTCCTAGGCAGGAGTGAAAACACTGAGATGGATCTGATGAAGGCCACATATTCCAGAGGACAGAAGCAATGTGGTCATGTGGGCATTAGTATTAAAGTCGGAGGAAGCCGAGAGAGAGAGAGAGAGAGAGAGAGAGAGAGAGAGAGAGAGAGAGAGAGAGAGAGAGAGAGGCTAAGAAGGTACAATGCAGGTAAAATGGTCCTACTGCTACTTTAAGTTAATGGCTGTAGGTCCAGGGTGGAGAACTGACAGGCAGGGACCCATGGATACAAGAAGAGCTGCTACTCCAAAAGGAGTAGAGAAGAAGAATGACAGTGCCTTGATTGGGACCGTAGCTATGAGCAGAGCGAGGAAGAAAGATGGAGAGAAACTCAAGGAAAATTCATCACAATTTGATCATGGGTAGATTACAAGAATGATGGAAAAGAAAGAGATATTCTGGGAAGCTACACAGTTCTTTGCAGCATGAGATCTATAAAAAGAAAAGTCTCCTCTTTAGTATTTTTATTTCTTCCTTTTCAATGTTGTCATCACCATTAAAAAATATGTTGAATTCACACTAGTCATGATCGAATTGGTACTTGTTACTTTTCCATAAATATATGCATCACTCTCTTAGGCATTAAGGAGGACAGGGGAACATAGTAGAAAAACATGGGCTTGGGATTCAAGCACACTAAAGTTGAGAGACCAGCTCTACTATCTAGTAAACTTGGACAATCATTCATCTTCATCATGTTTGTTTCATCTGTGAAATGAGAAGTGAAATACTTTACAAATCAGTTGGAGGTTTAAATAAATGGCATGAAAGCAATTGCAACAGTAGTGGGAATGCAGAAAATAGTTAGAGACAGCTCACTTCAAAACCCACTAGAGGTGCAGCCATGAGCTCCCTATAATGCCATGCCAGAAGCTATAAGACCATACATATGCTCGTCCTGTCTGCATCAATCTCTGCGCTCTTCCCCTTCATTTGTATTCATCAGCCATAAGGAAGTTCTTTCCATCTCTGAACACATCCAGCAGCATTCTGCCTTTGGACCTTTGCTGTAGTTATTTCCTCTCCCTGAAAGATACTAGATTTTTCCATAGCTATCAGGCTGTCAGTGTTAATTCTTAGTTCAAGTGTCATACTCTCAGTGAGTCCTTCCTTGACCACCTTGTAAGAAATAGCCCCCTTTCCTGTCATTCTCCATTCCTGTAGTTCATTGCCTTTTATTTACAACGCAAGTCATCAGCTGTAGTCATTGTGCTAATTCACTTGCTAGCCTGCTCACTCCCTTTCCCAACTCTAATGCAAGTGTCAGGAGGGCAGGGATCACATCTCTATTACATCCTCAACAGTCACAACACTGTATAGTATGCAGAGGACCCAGAATGCATAACAGCTGAATGAATAAATGAATATATAACAACCTCAAGTACTACAATAGAGGAACAACCTCTGCCAGTGATCCAAAGCCTTGCTGGCTACGTAAGGACACTGGGGAACACTTTCCTAGGTAAACCAAAAATAAATCAATCTTCTTCATAATTTTGCCTCGGGTGACAATTTCCCACTCTGGGACTTTTCCAGCAGTATTTCTGCCTTGTTAATTTTCTTCCTGAGCAGCAACACCCTTAGATGTTACATTCTTAGAATACTGTTCCAGTTTGGCTTTAAATAGATGATAAACAGCGAGTATACTTTAAATAATAAATGGGTTGGGAATTGGGAGGTTTGAGCGGGAGATTTCTTTATAAAGTAATGGTTGCTGAAATGACCAGATATTGCTTAGGAACCCTGGATACTACCCAAGGGAGTTTATTTTGTTTTCCCACAGCACTCTCTCATTTCTCCTTCTCTTCCCCTGTTTTTTTTTTTTTTTTTAATGAATGAAACTGAAGACAAGACGCAACAAACAAAACTTTCCTGGGTGATTCTAACACACCCCAGATGGTGTAAGAAGACACAAGATGTGCAGTGATTTCCCTAAATCCCACAGAGTTCTATGGTCATAATGGAGCTGATTGTCTGCACAATGATGAGAAAGCCAGTTGTGTGTGTTTACTGGACATGACAAAGGTGAGTATCGAATGTTATTATCACCCCATCAGTAAGCCTTGGAAGTGTTTGGCTTTTGAAAAACACCATCCTGGTTTATGTTCTAGTGTGAAGTCAATTCATGTACTTTCCCAGTTCTGGATTTGCTATGACTTACTTAAACTATTTAGGTCTAGAGAGATTGTGACATTAAAGTAACCAATTAAAATATATATATATACCAACAAGGCACTGTGTATAACATTTAAGTGCACATTTTTTATATGCATAAAAATTAGATATTAATAGTTAGCATTTATAGAGCCTTTAGAATATACCAGGTACTTTTCCATGGGTTAGCTCTCTCAGTTTTCAGAAAAGATCTAGGAAGTCAATACTATTAATATTTTTCTTTTACAGATGAAGAACTTGAGGCTTATAGATATTAGAAAGTTCATCCAAGGTCACTTAAAGCGGTAAATTAGGATTTTAACCAGAATTCTTTTTCTTTGGTAGAAGTCAAAATTTTAAAACCGAAACATTTGGGCTGGCTGAACTTGATGTTGTACCGCTCACAATCTATGAGACTTTGAATTTCTAAGCCTAGACTGTTTTTCATAATATGAAAAAATTAAGATGATACTACGATTTACTTCGAAGGTTGTTTTGGGGGTTAATATTTAGAGCTTGACTTACGGTAAGTGCTTATATAAATTATGATAATAATTCAGTGTTATTTCTTTATGCAAAGCTGTATTCCACATACAATTGTAGATTAAAAAACTATCTTAAATCCCAGTCACGGAAGTGTAGCATATATAGAAGATAATATAAAAACTGCCTTTGTGTGGTTGTCAATATATTTGGGAAATAATGCAAGCAATGGACAATGAACAACACAAAAATCTAAGAGCAAATTTTCTTTTCTTTTTTTGAATGGCTGGCTCAAACTGCCCTGGGGGTGGGGCTGGCACAGCATGTGGTGCCAGGGATCGAACCACAGTCCTTGCAGTTGCCTAAGCTTTCCTAAGCAGGCGCTTTAGACCTCTGAACCATCTTCCTGGCCCCAGAGATAATTCTCAACTGTAGAATATCAGCAACAATAATGTTCTAATTAAGGGTTATTTCATCCTCACCTAACCCATGTCTATTCTTGAAGTGGTGATATTGCTTCCTTCTGTTTCCAAATTAACCAGGGGGCAGGCGAGTTATTTGTTTAAGTCACATCATGAGTAAGGACAGAAGGAAGAATGAGAACCTAGCCCAGCCTATAGAGCCTGCATGCCTTATATTGCCTTATCCTGGGTCATATTACTTCTCACTACCACAGAAACTCACAGGTGGAGGGACTCAGGGAGAATGAGGAGAGGAGAAGAATGTTCCAGAAAGGAGGCTATTGATTGGAATCTATAGTTTCAGAAACTGGAACACCACCCAAACTCAGAGGTATTTCAGATCATAACCATAAACTATGAAAAAAGAAGAAGGCACATACATGACATAATATCACAGGAGGAGATAAAAGAATCTGATATAGGAATGTAAGGAAAATTACATCAGGAAAAGCCTTAAATGTTAAATTGCAGTGTTTGGGGCACACTTATAGGCAATGGGGACAACCAAAGATTTTTTAGTAGGGAACAGAGCAAATGCAAATAGTATCTTTGAAAACTGTCAACACGGAAGGTACATGAAAGGTAGAGAAAAAGTCATGAGCTTTCTGAAGAAAACAAAACAAAATAAAACAAAGAGTTGAATACAGTGGTGTAAATAATAACTACAAGATAAATGCAGCCAAGCTCTTCAAAACTAGGTCCTGAATTAGCTGCAGCACTTTCCTAAAGAGGCTTGGGTATGTTTTTAAATTCTATCTACTGCTGGGACACAGAAAGCTGCTAGATCAAGAGCAATTTCCGCAGAAAGCTATGCAATTGCACAGCTTCTCAGGAATGTAAAACATTCTTGCGGTCATCCTTGATTTGTGTATATGCCTATAGCAGTGTCAGATTACTCAAGTAATATGGTCTTCTCTAGAGGCAGCTGGGAAAAATTAAAGTAATAAGGAGTCGAGTTGGAGCAACGCAAGCTTCCTAGAGACTCTCGAGTCCTATAATTGCAAAAACTTTCCAAGGTACAACAAAATGCACACCCTGAGTACTTTCAGGTTGTGGGAAAATGGCCCTTAGGATTATCTATTTTCCCTCATTATAATATCAACAGGTGAACTCGAGCATCTGGTTGGTACACTGATAATGGGACCCCACATTTTCTCTTTTCAAAGGAAACTTACAGGCTGAATTTCAAAGCCCAGATGAAATCCAGTTAATAGCTGAAATTGCTGTTTTCTTTAGTGTGTTGCCTTATCTCTTTTTAACAAGCCTTACTTACTACGGTAATTGCACTGAATTCAATCCATTATCTATGGATTAATTCATTAGGGTGGTTTAAACTTTGGGAAAATGGATGGGTTTTAACAATCCTCCCCTCAATTCCACAAATTGACACTGTAAAACAAGTCTGTGCCATTTTTATGGAGGCTCCAATTCATGAAATGAAAATCAATGAAGACATTTCCTTCCCAAGCCCTCATGTCATTGTTATGCTCCTTTGGTTGCATGGAAAGCCTTTGGGTACTAGAAGGACAACTATAATCAGAAAGAGAGTCATTGTCTTCGTGAAAGCGTGAACAATGCATTTCTAGACCAGTAGCCCTACCAGCGTGGAGGCCCCCCTCGTATTACTGTCTTCAGGGATGTGGACGCTGCTTTAGCACCAGACAATCCTTGTCTGTCACAGGGTGGGTGTTGGGAAAGTGCCTAGAAATCTGAACTAAGCCTTTGCTGAAAAGCAAAATGAGGTTAAATATCATGAGAGTGTGAACGATTTCCCTGTGGCTTGGTGTTGCCCTTTTTGAGTGATTTTAGTTGGTACACAGATTTGTTTATGTATGAGGCAGTGGTTATGAAACAGTTCTAACTGGCTCTATCAGAATCACCCGGGGCTCTAAGAAAGTAACAATTCCCAGGGCCCCAATCCCCAGAATTTGCGATTTAGCATATCTGGCCTGTACCCAAGAATCTTTCTTTTTAGAAAAGCTTCAGGTAAGTCATAAGAAAAATTGAAATGCATAAACTACAGACCTAGCCAAGCCTGTTTTCTATGTAAAAAACGCTACTCAACCAGAGTCTTTGAGTACTAGAAGGACTAGAAGAGGGAAGACTGGAATTATTTCACATACAATCCCAACCAATTGTTTTAGTTTTAGTAAATATTGAAACCAAGCCGGGAAGCCATGATAGGAACACACTTGTAAGAAAAACATACTATTGACCAGTGTGACAATGTTCTGTGTACTAGAACAACCTTGCTTCCCAGAGATCTTTGGGTTCTGTTTTAAGGATGATTAAAATAGACTGATGGCTGACTTCAATTGTTGAGATACACAGGCATTATAAAAGTTGAAAAAAAAATAGAAATATATGGTAATTTTAAAACTTCATCCTTCAATAGGCAGAGCCTATTTTTGTCCCCTTCGATGTGGGCTAAATCCTCATTCTGAGGACCAGAACTTGGCAGAAAGAACAGAGAGTCCTAAGGATGCATGGGGGAGTAAGCCATCATGTCACAGGGACAGTCACAGAACCTATGGAGGACATCTAGCCAGGCAGAATTCAGGGTTAACTTGTCAGTCATTACAGTTAGGCTACCAGGTGTCAGGTCTTAGTCCCTTTTGTGCTTCTGTAAAAGAATACAGCAGATAGAGGAATTGATATAGATATACTATTAATTTATTTCTTATAGTTCCAGAATGTGAGAATTTGACGTTGCAGGTGTTCACATCTGATGAGGACCTTCATGTTGTATCCATCATCACACGGCAGAAGGGGGGTGGTGATGGTGGTGATGATGGTGATGAGACAGAGACAAAGGGAAAGAGAGGGGGAGGGAGAGAGAGTAGAAAGAGGGAGGAGAGGAGGGAGAAAGAGGGAGGAGAGAAAGAGAGAGAAAAGAGAGGAGAGGAGAGAGAGAGAAGAGAGAAGGGAGGAGAGAGAAACACTCCGCATTCCCTTTTCATAGTAACTGACTTTGATGACAGCTAATCCACTGCTGTGATGGCAGCATTAATTCATCTGCAAGAGTAGGACTTTTACAACCTAATCATCTTTCCGCGGTATCACTTTTCAATTTTTGCTATGGAGGTTAAGTCTCCAATTTATAAACTTTGGGCAGCACTTTCAAACTAGGATATGTAGTAAATCCTTTGGATGGTTGCACTTGGGGCTGAAAGGGCTCTGTAACCTCATGAAAAGGCTTGAGCCAGAAATACCCAATGAATCCACTCCCAAATTCCTGGTCCAAATGAACTGTGAATTTTAGGAAATGTTTAGTATTGTTTTATGCCTTGATGTCTTTTTTTTTTTTTCCCCCCAGGGGGAGAGGGAGTACTGGGAATCAAAGTCAGAACCTAATGTTTGTTAGGCAGACACAGTGCTGCTAAATCCCTGGCCCACTATGATGTCTTAAGAATAATTTGTTACAATAGCAATAGCTAACTGATCCTCCTGAGAATTATTTCTTCACCTAACTTACGAGTTCTTTTGATCTCTGTGTTCATTCCTTACCTGAGCTACACACACAAATGATCATAGACATCAGGACATGTTCCATGGTGCATAAGCAGTACTGTATGCACAATCTCTTTAGAAACATTCAACACGAATGTTTAAGTAATAACATGCATCAGTGAAGTGGCATGTGCTGATATAAGACCGTTAAAGTAAATGCAGACTAAAAAGTAAGTTCGAATCATAAAATGATCCTGTTGTTTTCCAACTCTATACCACAGCACCCACAAGTAAGCCTCTCGGTAACAACAGACAGCTTCAGTACACAGTGTGTGAAATCACCTTTCTGCGAGTATTGTAAAGACAATGCAAAGAGCAGATTCCGGACAGCGGTGGCAAAGACGGGCATGCAGCTGCTGGGGGTGACCGGTGAGACTCTGACTGCACTCGCTGTGAGGAAGGGTGGCGAGGGTGCTCAGATGGGGCACCTGTCCAAATTTAAGGAGGCGATTTGCAAAATGAGGCCTCACTTTCATTCCTCAAAATGAGGTAGTAAAAGCTAAAAAATGAGCAAATATCTTGGAAGTAGGTGATGAAAGAATGTAGGGATGTAGACCAACGGAAACATTTCTTAATGAATCAGGGTGGGCGGTAGTGCAAGAAGCATGTCGTTTAGAGTTGCTTATTATGTCTTTATTATGCTATGTATCTGCAGCTAAACACTCCAGCCTAGTGTTTGGTAAGCAGATGGTAGAATATATTTTGTCACTCCTAGCAAGTTATCTGATTATAAATCTGAAATTAAAGGAACACCATCATTTCTTATTTAAGGAAAGCTCCCGAACCGTGAAATCTCCACTGAAGGGGCAAAAACATCTGAGCTCCAGAACACTCCTTGCAACTGTGTATCTTGCTCTGTCAGGATTCTTGTCTTTGGGAGGGAAAGATAAGAATGCATAAGTTATATGGCACTGCCTGGCAAGTAAGATGTGAAAAGTAGCTGTCATTTAAATAATGGACTCTCCCAAAGGAAAAGCACTTTATTAGATTAAAATTGGAAAGAAAAGAAGCCAAACTGAAGCAAAGCGGATTCTCTGCTGGCATCTCTACCAACAATACACACCTACACACCCACATATACCTACCACACATCACTAAGATGTACAGCGCAAATGTACAGCTAGCACTTACACACAACTACCACCAACATCCAGACCCAACAACACAACTAACACACATCCACAAAGCTTACTCCCCAAAACTCAACAGTTCCATCAGCAGAAAAAATAATTGGAACTAATATGCCAGAAAACATTGGTGCAATTCCCTCCCAGGTGGAAACGTCAAGCAGTGGGTGTGAGGCAGGTGTAGAGAACAGAGAATCTGCCCATCTGAAGTTATTCAAATTCAGTAATTAAAACAATAACGATGTTGGCTGAAAAAATCATGTTGGTTATGGTGTGGGCTATAGCCTGCCCACTTATGATGATAGCAGACTCGGTATGCACAAGAGCAGGGAATACTGTAAAAATTAAATGAAACTTGTGAGTCTGAATTACATTCTAGAGAGAAAGAAAAACCCCAAACTCCTGTGTTCACTGAGATGACAAGGAGAGAAATAAGACAAGTTGAGGAAAGAGGACCCAGCCCTCTGTAGCAATTTTCTTTAGAAATCATATCAATAATTGATTATATTAATAGTAATAGGAAAAAATCATTGGTAGAGTTCACTGTTAGAAAATGAGCCCAATGTTACTAGATAAGTAGGAGATTTTTAAATGATCAACTTTTGAATCAGTTAGTTCCAGAATAAAAGGGGAGCAGCCCTGTTCCTCAAGCTTTTACCATGTTTTGTGATCATACTGTGCTATCTTATCTTGGAGGACAAGATTTTGAGATAAATTTTTTATTTATTTTTAAATATATGCCAAGTATGTTTTCCCTGCCATAAACACAAACAATTGC
>PVJA010000728.1:54611-144920 GCA_004027025.1 Myocastor coypus
AAAAAAAAAAAAAAAAAAAAAAAAAAAAAAAAAAAAAAAAAAAAAAAAAAAAAGTGAAAGAGAAATAATAGAAAGGAAAACAAAACAAAACAGAAATGGTGGAGCAAGGGTGAAATGAAGACTTTCTTGCCCTGCCAGTTTCCTCTGTAGCTGATCAGCCTGGAACGAACATGCACACAGCAAAGGGCTTGGAAGCCACAGTTTCCACTTGGCTGAGGGTCTGCCATTTTCATTCCTAAAACACCTCTTTAAGCAATTGCCATGGTGCCCACACTTGTGTCTTCAGACACAGGACATGCGTGGAGCCTGAGCAGCGCTCCCACTTGACACTGAGGCCGGGCATGAAGCCACATCTTCTGGTCCCTCTCTTTCTGAAATCTCAATATGGGAGAGAAGAAACCTGACCCTTTGCCAGTATTTGGACAGGGCTGATCAGACAGACTCATCCTGAGTATAACTTCATTGTTTCATCTAATTTTTCTTTCTTTTAAGGAATTCATACATTAGCATAAGATAGGTTTTTAAAGCACATTCTGTGTTACTCCGTGGTTGTAGAATTTTTAGCACCGGTATTTTAGAGGTATGCTGGAACTCCTGCTTCCTGTCTGATAATACAATCACATAAATGGAATAAACAAAAGAAATATAATTATCTTCTCAATTTTACTATTTGCTTAAATTAATATGGAAAAAAATTGTAAGCATGCTAGAAGTTAATATGGTTTTTAATACAATAGAGTAGTAGTCAGCCATTTTTTTTTTCTTTTTATATATTTGGTACAGGGTCTCACTATGCAGCTCGGGCTCCTAGTAGTCCTCCTGTTTTAAGCTGGGAATTATAGGCATGTGCCTATACCTTGGTCATATGTTCAGCTTGGTGGGGTGTGGAGTCAGCGTGGCATGTGGGACCAGGGATCGAACCCTGCCCTTGCACTTGCCAAGCAGGTGCTTAGTCTGTTGATCTATCGCGCCGGCCCTAAGGCTTTTGTTGATAAGTGGATGCAACTCAATACTATATGCAGAAATAAGTTTGACCCACATGCATGAACATCAAAGTGCCTCACTAATGGCAGAAACTGAACCAATAAATAAGACCTAAAGTGTAAAATAGGTACTGTGCATTGGGAAGAAACTGGTCAAAAGAGAAGACAAACTGCGATGAGGGAAAGTGGAAAGGAAGAAAGGAAAAAAAGAAAAAGAAAAGGTATTTACCCTCAAGATAGTTGTACAGCTAGTTTCTCCTAGTTCGTTGAAAAAAAAAGTTTTGTGCTAATATTGTTTTGACAAGCTATTTTGCCTTGATCATATACACTGAAAACCTGCTATGAATGCAATAATGCACAACGTATTAATTATTGTAACTCTCCTACTAAGTTGTGAAATTCTGTTTCATTGTTTTTATTTTTTCTCTTTAAAATTAAAAAAAAATTAACAGACATATATTCAATATAAAAATTGTAAATGTACACAGTCATCAGGAGAACTTTATTGAGGACTCACATACATTAGTTCAAACATTAAGATTCTTACAATACAGGGGAACTTCTTATGAAAAATGAAAACAAAGTCAACTCTCAAATTTCCTGAGCCTAAAACAATCGCTCCAATTAATAGCCCCACTTTCAGAAATTCTGAATTCCTAAGCCTACTGTGAGGTCATGGTACCTTCACTTTTTAAAAAAAATTGATACAGGATTTCACTACACAGCTGAGACTTGCAGTGGTCCTCCTGTGTCAGTCTCTCCAGTGCTGGTACTTCAGAAGTGCACCACCTTACCTGGTCTCGGGGGTGGGCATGGAGCGTGCAAGGATCAGGGACCTGCATGCAGTACCAGGGATCAAACACAGGTCCTTGCACTTGCCAGGCAGGTGCTTGGACCTCAGAGCTATCCCCCCAGGTCAAACATCTGCACTTTAAATAAGCACTCTCAGTTCTCAATGGTGGTGCACGTCCATAATTCCAGCACTCTGGGAGGCTGAGGCTGGAGCATCACATGTTTGAGTCCAGCCTGGGTAATTTATTGAGAAGACTCAGTATTTAAATTAAAAAAAAATGTTTGGTGATAGATCTGAGAGGCACTGGGTTCAGTCCCCCTTCAGTAAAGTACCTTGGGTCTGGAGCAAGTGAACCATGACCACACTTCCAGAGCAGCTCAGTTTGTAAAATGCATTTGTTCTCTGCATCCCTATCAGGTCTGCACAAAGGAGACCCGAGCGAGTGCTCAGGAGCCTTGGTTCCATGAGCTCACGGTGCTGGGACCGTAATGGCAGGGATCTCTGTTTATGTGGTGTTACTCCATTTCTGGACCTATCAGGGAAGGCACCTGGTGGTGATCCTATTCCTGCAGAAATACTGTGGGCAGAGCAGCAAAGGCTTGAATTAATCCCTTCCCTGTCCTAGAAGTGCTGAGGACCTGGACCCTGCTTATCTTTCTCTGCACCCCGTCATTCCGCTCTCCCCATCAGTCCTCTCATCTCAAGTAGTTTGAATGTTCTGTGTTCTCCCCTCAACTTCTCAATGACCCCTTTTAGTCATTAAAGTTTCAGCTGAAATGTCACCATTCCTGCGCAGCTTTCTCTGGCAACCCAGTCTAAAGCATCAACAGGAGATAGTCTTCAAAGATATCATCTAGTTTTATTTTCCTCCCAGTGAGTTTCATTAACTGAAATGATCTTATTCATTCATTTCTGTAATCATTGCCTGGCCCTCCCAGTAAAATTCATGGAGAGCATGCTGTTCTTTTTCGTGAGATAAAGTTTGCTCCTGGTACAATATGTAGCGCACACAATTACTTATTCAATATTTGCTGAATGGATGAAAGGATAAATGAATGTCCAAAGTCTTTTGCATCCCGTTTCTCTTAGTCCTAGTGTTGATATTGGGATCAGTGAGAAAATGGAGGTATAAGAGGACTTGAAAATCTAATGCAGTCATAAATGCAAAACATTCTCACATCATTATCATCATTAATTATTCAGAGCTAGTAGTGAATGGAGATATTACTTTTTTTGTATGGGGAGAAGCCAAGGAATTGTTTTCTATTATTTAAGGGTTTAGGGAAAGTGGGGGATGGGGAAGACTAAAAATGTCCTCTAATCTGAAGTTAGAGCAGAGTTTTCTATTTTTTTTTTAAAAAATCAAACACACTTGTTTCTCCCAAGACTTACTCTGAAGAACTAAAAAAGGATAGAAAGGCTAGGGTAACACTGCTGGCTCTGTCATGTACAGGTACCAAGATTTCCACAGAGGCAAAGTTTATCTGATAGCACATCAAATGGAACAACTTTTCTAAAGCACAGGTTGAGCTTAGCTATGGACAAAGCAAGAAGAAAAGCCACAAACCTGTTTTTAGTTAGATATTTAGACCTGCAAGAACATTCATGAAGTGGAAAATTCATATCCGTAACCTACTCATAAGATAGAAAAAAATGATCATAGACCATCTTTGGTCCAAGATTCATGCACTTTTTCTAAAGCATCTTTCAGTCAATTGTAACAGAGATGGAATCAAAAGTACTGTAGACTTACACTGAAATGAGACCACTTGAGGCTGCTTCTCTTCCAGAAAGGATGAATCTTTCTCAACTCTCTGCCAAAGTGCCTCACAGCTGTGCCCTGTCCTCCTGGTGTACACAGATTACCATTATTACAGAGACATTTTCCTAATTGCATGTACCATTGTCAGCTCCCAGGGCAGCTCGGCATTAGGTTGCAGATGCTCAGGCTGCCCTGCGTCACCAGCCACACGGTCGACTATTGACCTCAAAGAAGGTTAACAGGCATTTATTGACTCTTCACATTTAGCACAACCCTACTCTTAAAATACATACATATATTCATTATTAATCACACTTGACTTCTAATTCTCCCAAGGAGATTTCCTTTGGTTCTATAGACACAGGCTATACTGGTCTGGACCCCATCTGAGAGAGTAGGACAGAGTTCCACAAGTTGCATTTGTGTCCACCACCAGGAAGCTGTGAATCTTACTGATTTTGGAGAAGAAAAAAATCACAAGGAAAGTTCTTCAAAGGCTGGTGGAAAAATCAGCAAAGGCTGCGCTGATGTGTCCATGTTGAAGTCCCACAAGAACAGTGGAACAAAGTTATACGCAAAACTTCCCCTGACTTAAATCTATCAAAAATATTGCATTATTAAGTATTTCTTTTATTAGTAGTAGACTCAATGCTTTACTAGGTCTAAGCACTTTGTATGTATAATTTATTTTAATCCTCAAGATAACCAAGAAAGTCAATATTTTATGTCTCCCTTGTACAGATGAGGAAATGTATGCGCAGTGCTTTATTTTGCACAGAGCTGACTTTAAATCACTGCTGATAAGCAGTAGGAAGAGGATATGTCCACATCTTCCCTGTTCCAGAGCCCATGCCATTAGCCACCCACTGTAATTGTAGAATCCCCTTTTCTAGGTTCAATTTCACAGATGAGGAAACAGGGGCCACAGTATTTTATGCTGTCTAAAATAAAAATGGTAATTTCTGACAACTGGAACCTGGGACACTTAATAGTGAGGAAGAAGTAAGGATGCACTATGAAGTACCAAAGTTGGTAGCATACACCTGCTATTCACATAAAGCTATAACAAGTCCTCATCACTACTGGGAACACAAAATGGGCTATATAGTTCTAAAAAAAAAAAAAAGAAAGAAAGAAAGAAAAAGAAGGAAAAGGGAAACTCTCTGCTAATTTATTTCACATAACAAAACAAAAAAAGCAATTGGAAAATTCTATTTCAGGATCGTTGTGACAATCTGGAAGCACCCAAGGTTGAGGAAGTCTTTCTGTGGGACTGCAACTGCCATGTGGGACTGGGTCAGCAGGTGCTGGGAGGAGTGAAACACTTCCACTCCAGTTTACTCAAGCAAAAGTCACCCCAAATGTCCTCTTAGGGAGACAATCACTACTCAAAGACCTGTCTGCTTCCTTCAACTGTCTCAATTGCCTAACTCCCTAGCAGGTAAAGGTTTAGATGCCAAGTATAGAATCTTTTCTTGTTTGTTTAAAGAAGGACAAACTTACATCTTTATATGTAAGAGGCCATACAGTGACTTTTTATAGGCAAAAATGTCTAGCTACAATTAGCAAAAAGTAGGTTGCCTAATAAGAGATGAGATCTACTGCTAAGAAGGTAGATGGATTCTCAGCATCCTTTTCTCACACGTATATGGCTGGGACAAAGTTTAATTTGCTGTGTTTGTGCACAGACTCAATGAACTTAATGAGCCACTCCCACTGTTCACACTCAGTGTGCCCTGGTGTGTAGCTAAGTCTGTGATGTTCAGCAAAACCAAATGCAAGAATAACTTCTCAAGTTTAACTAAATGCTCACCCTAGATAGACATGTGTATCTAGGTAGGGGTGGGTCTGAGAACAGTCTCACAGATGACTCTAATACATTTCCTGGAGTGACCGCCACGCACTATGTAAGCAGGTAAGGCACAAGATGAAAGGAGACCACTCCAAGGGATGGCTGGGAGTACATTCTCAGGAGTCAGGCTTCCTAGGTTCAAGTGTCAGTTCTGCCACTTACAACAGCTCTGGGTGACAACAGACAAGTGATTTATCTAAATGATAAACCAGTAATGGAGTAAAATTAAAGTGAGGGAATGCATACAAAGTGCTTAGAATGCTAATCACTCAATAAGCGATAACCATTATTATCACCATCATATGTTGCTGATGGCATTGACTTCCCATTTGAGGGACAGGTAATTAGTGATAAATTTTGTTACAGGCTTTCTAAATTAGGTGTCACTTCAAGACCTCCAATCCCAAGCATAGCTCCACACTGAAGCAATGACAATTAGTAAGCAATCTCAGAATCCAGTCTATCACAAAGTACTTCGAACAGATGGCTTGGCAATCATTGGGTCTTGACTTTCTAAGGTTTCAAGTCACATGTGAACAAAATAATTTATTCCTTCTTCAAAGCATAGACAGAGAGTTTGCTGGGCAGCAAGTGTCTCTTCATGACTTATCTTCCTATTTGAATGCTAAGCAATTAAATGCATGGAAAAAATGATTTCCAAACCACAGTATTATACTCTAGGGCTACAAAAGGCTATTGACTTATGGACTCCACTCAAAGCAGTAGCATTATAGTAGAGCAGGCAGAAGTTGTCCACAGAATTCCCAGAGGTCAAACAAAAACTTATTAGCAATCTTCAAAAAGCTAGTGATGTCCAAATGTCAGTTGTGAAAGCAAAATTAACTTGACATAGATCAAGCAGAGAACAGTATTTGCTAGTAGGAGATTAACAATTAACAGAATAACACTACTCAGGCATTTTTTAAACTCTTTCTGAAATAATTTAACACTCATAAAAATTTGCAAAAGGAACACAGAAAATTCTCATCTGACCTTCACTCAATTTTTTTCAAGATCCTTTAATATAACTCTTCTTTTCCTTTGGAGGTAATAAATGTTTTAAATATTGACTTTGAAAAAAAAATAATATAACTCTTCTGTTTTGGTCCATGTCTAGATGTTTCATAAAGCCACATGCAGTCATGAGACAGGCTTCTTAGAGGTTTTTCTTTTTTGTTGTTGTTTTCCAGTCCTGGGGATTGAACTCAGGACCCCGTGTTTGCCAGGCAAGTGCTTATTCTGTCGGGCTATCTCTCCAGCCAGGCTTCTAGAGTTTTTGATTGACCCATGATCCAATGTTGGGATCACAGGTATGAGTGCTACACCCACCCTGGGGTGCCCACATACAATATAAGGAAGTGAGATTTTTCCCTTGTGCTCCTACCTTTGTGCTCTTGTTGCTGTTGCTATCTTTTGCCTCCATACACTGTTGCCCTTCTGTCAAGCCTCCCTGCGTTGGTATCAGCCAAATATGGACCGGATCCTTCACAAACTGTGAGTTAAATAAACTTTCTATCCTTAAATTAAGGTATGAGGGATTTTGTCACAGAACAAGAGAAAAGTAGCTGACACAATAACTTTAGTATCTTATCAAGATCACAAGACCAGCACAGGTATAAATGCTACTAAGTAAATCACAGATTGTATTTGAATCTCACTAATTTTTCCACGCACTTGCTTCTGTCTTTATATAACATGATCATGTGAAAATTTTATCACATGACTGTACAGTCATTTAAAATGCAGAGAACTGGTAAAATATAGAATTCCTGTGTGACAGTTTAGAGGGGGAAGAAACAATGACATAGGAAAACCAGAGTACTGCTGAAATAAGGAAACAGTAGAGTCAGGCCTTGTGCTCAGCCCCTAAGGAAGTTGAGAGCGGTCCTTGCTTACTGCTTAGGAAAGAGTCTGCCACAGAACTTAAAACTGAGAGTCACATTTGTGTGGGCACAAAGGAGAGGCAGATAAGCAAAATGTAAACTGAAACCTTTCTCCAGTAGGGTTTCCCACAGAAGAAACGCTCAGTCAGAAGCAGGAGAAACCTACATCTCCAAATGTAGCTTTGTAAATCTCAAATATTTCAGGGTGTATGAGTGAATTAAAACAACAAATGTGTGAAGAAAAAATTATTGGCTCATAAAAGCATGAATATTTATGCCTGAGTGAGTCAAAGGAGTTAGAAAACAATTACATTGTTCATTCAATTTTTATCATTACATAAGTAAGTGCAGTCCTTCATCCCTCCCCCCTTTATTCCTTGCCTTATTCAGAAAAAAATTTTGAAAAAAAAATTGGAGATGTGATTGTCTTAATACGCTTATAGCCTTTTAAACGAATGTATAGATGTTTGTAATTACAAGCAGGGCATTTGCGATTTTGCATCAGTGGAATTTAAGAAATTAAAAACCAAAAGGTGGTTTTCAGGAACACAGCAGCATTGCCTTTCTAATAACAGATTTAGATCTTCTAATCCATTCTTAATCTAATTAAGACAATGAGAAGCAATGCGCTGCCATCTCAGAAAATGGCAAGGATTCTATAAACAGGGAGCAATAAAGTGATCAGTTCACACCCCATCAAATTGACTCACAGCCTGAATAACCACTCTGATTTCCTGTGCTACAGTTTTACCATTTAACCAATGCTTTCATTTGATTCCTACCACTTCTTCTTCAGCTCAGGCACAGGCGTGAGGACTTCTTAACTCTGGGAAATGTGCTGTATCTGGTGAAGCAACACCCAGTGTGTGATTATGGAACTCTACAAATTGAGGCTAACATCTCCAATAAGCAAAGATAATAATTAAGTGGTAAACCTCTGGCATTAAAAACAGCAATGGTGCTATTAATACCCAAATGGGCACCAAAACAAACAGCATTGATGGAATTTAATTAAATGATTTTATGATTGTGTATTCTTTGCAAGCTCAGACGATTACACCCGTTATCCTTGGATGAGCATTTAACTCTGGAAGCTAAGATTCTATCTAATGGCCTTTTGTTCAAACATTTTTCTAGGGAAAGAAAAGGTGGAATTATTTTTTCCCTATCGAAAGTATAAATATAGTAATGTAGAAAATAATGAACTTATTTTGATTTATATTCCCATTCTGAGTTTAAGAAATAAGAGGTAAAAGATTTTGGCTACTGGGGAATTTTTATTATCTTATTTTTTGTCTTTAAATGATGTGTAACTCTGAAAAGTGGCAGTTGCCTTTTTGAGCTATTCAGTAATGGTATTAAAGATTTAAAAACAAATCACCATGTCATTCATTTGAAACCCTTTCCCCAGTAGCCCACCTGATTTGCAGAACACCAACTGAAACATTTATTATATTCTGAAATTAGAACACAATTACAGAACTATCACTCACTGCTTATTTTTGTAGGAGCAAAATATAATTACAAATAGCACCAGCAGAGTACACATGAGTTTGGGAGCCTTAAACTCGGCATTAAGGACCTACAACTTGCTAATTACTTGGTCAAAAGCAAAACAAAACTACCAATCAACAGCAAAGTAACCCCTATAATTTCCCAATCTCTGAGACACCATAAAGATAATGTTTACTGTCCACCAATTCTTAAGGAAGAATCATGGTGATGAACAAACATTTCTAAACTATGGAGTGAGGGGACACACCTCACCCCCATGCAATTCACAATAATTGGCCAATCTGAAGTAGAAATATTGTTATAATAAAAATTCATATGAGTTGACAAAAATGTATGTTTTGCTCTGAAATGAGATAAAGTTGTTTAGAATGTTTATGAGTATTGTCAGAAGCTTCATGCAGTCCTCATAAATTATAATTCTACTCTAGATTCTGCATTTGCATAAACATAACTAATAGGAGGATGCAGAATCCCCTCAGCGAGATAAAGAAAGCCCTTGGTTCCAGTGGGTGCCATCAAGGACAAGGAAGTACACACATAAGCAAGAGGCCCTCACCCACACTTCAGGAGGGCAGGGCTTGCCTCATGGGAGACACAAAAGAAGTGGGCAGAAGGGCAGATCCAAGTGTACAAAGTGAATGGTATAGTCTGTGGTTTTGTGACTGTCCAAGTGATTTTCCTCCATCTTCCCAGCTGGCTACACAGCTCTTCACTTTCTCAGGGTGGACTATGCACTCTTTGTGATTTTGATGCATTTCCCTGTTCCACATATGACGAAGAAATCGCCAGCTAGAAAACTTATTTCCCATGATCCTTTGCTTGTGACTCCAACCTGAAACTGTTTTCCACTTTCTGATTCCAAAAGGGGAATAGTTTTTTTCTCTCATTTGTCTTCATAGCAGACCTCCCAGCTTTATCCTTGCCTTCCCAAGTCAATATGTCACGAGAGTACAGTGACATCAACTGAGGCACAGAAAGCGTTCTGAAGTCCCATTCTACACTGCTCTAACCTCACTGTGTGACCTTGAGAAACAAAAATGACCTTCCACTTCTCTTTGGGTAAAGGGGTGTCTCCATATGAAGTGTGAGAAACTGAAATGCAACTGATGTAATAAAACAACTCATTGTGATCAGATGTACCCTACAGTTAGGTACTGTATAACTCCGATTAGTGTTTGTACATTTTCTAAATTTGCTAATGCTTTTCAAAAATGTAAAACTTCTCACAGTCAGATACTATGTTCTTGTGTTTTACTGAAGAAGACTGAGTAGCTTTGGCATCACCAGCTGGAGCTGAGGTATAGCATCTAACCCAGCTGTGTGCTCTAGTCTCATCTACTTGTTCACATGGAAGTAAGTTCAGATGAAAGGACCCTGGCAACTCTGCATGCAATGCTGCGTAAATATTTCTAAAATTTTAAAAATTTGACTTCCTAGTTGATTTTCAAATGTGCTTTTGTAGCCAAAGAATTAATTTTCTATTCTAGAGTTATATAGAATTTTTAAGATAGTGATCTCTAGGTAAAATGTCTTCACTACTTGCATTTTTAAAATGTAATTCATAAGTGATTTACTTATTGACAGTTTTATATGCTGTGTTGTAACTGCTACAATATAAAGTATTCACGTGAAACTTAACTTACTCTTCTTAAAAGAGAAAAATGAGACGCATGGTCATATGTATGTTTTCAAAGTTACTACACAACCCAGGCAGGGCACAAATGTAGTTTCCATGTCACTCATGTTTCTCAGTAGGGATCTGGTTTGGCTCCCGATATCACTGCACTAATGTTTAATGTTGGGGGAACTTTAACTTCAGTTACTAAAAGTTTTCCTCATCATCCGACTATGAGCCTCTGTCCTTTGCTAAGTAGCTAACTCCTAACAAAATGAATATCCCTCAGAGTCTCCTTGTCTTCATTTGATAATGAGTAGGGACACAAGAATTATCGTTCTCACAGGGCATATGGACAAATGAAGGAATATTAAGAGCCTCTACCATAACCGTGCTGAATAATAGCTACCATTCTCTGAATGCAGTATCCTTACAAGAACCCTGTAAGGTACAACTTATCAAATGAAATCCTCTGGATAAGAAGTGACTTGCCCAGGCTTACAGAGTAGTGGAGCTAACCACTTGAATAAGTACAATCTCTCATCAGAACTTGGTTTGTATAGCCAGCACTGACTCTTCCATACAGGTGTCCACCTGTTTAAACTGCCAAGGGAGCATTTTTATTCATAACCTCATTGCCTTAGCTGCAGTTTGAATTTTGCAATTATGTACCTAGAGTAAATGTGTCTATTTTTGTTGCTGGAAATTCTCCAACGGACACTTCCATTTGTGAGCAAGCCTCTTGAAGATTTTCCAAACGCTACCATGTGGAAAACCTTAGAGTTGAATGCTGCCACGCTTGTCATTTGATGGTCTCATGTCATCTAGGGGGTCAAAGAGAAGTCATATATTAAAGTTCCCCTCAAAACATTCAGTTCGTCAAGGATGTGCTACAGAAATGTAGCATGCTTGTAGTCAATGTATGATAACAGTTTGTCAAATACAATTCACTGAATCCTATTGAAATTAATGAAGGGTGTAAAAATGACAGCCATCTGACATATTTCAAATTTCAATTTGACATTTACAACCTTTGAAAGTTATTTTTAAATGCAGCAGTGTTTAAAATGTATTGAATATATCATATGCCACTAAGCCACCGCTGGCTGATCAGGTGTGGAGCCACAGAAATTAACACAGGGACACATTCTTGAGCCTTCAAAACAAAAAAAAGCTCTGCTTGGATATACAGAGAAGAAGAAGGTGAAAACTAAACACCTGCTACCTTCTACCTGTCTTTTGTTTGGGGGCGGGGCACAGGTTCATTTCCATGGAAATGAACGTCTTGACAGCAGTGCTGCTTTAGTTGGAAATGTCCTTTGGCACAAGCTTAGCAATGAAGGGAGGGGAGGCAGAGGGTAGTGGCAAGGAGGACCAGCTGCAGTTAGGAAGTCCTTGTGCTGCTGTTGGTGTGTGTGTGTGTGTATGCGTGTGCCTGGGTGGGGGATGCCAAAAACCTAGTGCACTCAGATGCTTAAGACTTGTGCTCCAGTCTTACCTCCAAATAGAGCCTCCCAGGTTTCTGACTGTGGCTATGACATGGTCCCTTCATTTGTATGCCTGTGTGGGGTGGAGCCATGGAGCCCGAGGGTAAAGGCTATGACATTCCTTCATAGTGTTGGAACATGGTACAAAATGGAAACCGCCATCATTTGTTGCACTTGCAATAGTTTTGTACTTTAGATTTGAAAAATGCATAGGTGGGGGCCTGGAATATTGCTCAGGGGCATAGTGCTTATCTGGCAAGAGCAAGGTCCTGAGTTTGATTCCTGGTACCAAGAAAAGAATTGTATGTGGCAACTTATTTTCCACTGTGCTATTAGGAGTTAAGAATTAGGTTCTGAGGGAGAAGCCCTTCAAAATAGGATTAGTAAAGAAACTTTGGGGAGTTGTCCTTCCACTTTGGTCTATAAAACTGATCCAAGAGGAGTAAGCACAGCTAAAACAAAGGTATGGAGTTCAGAGGTGGCCACAGGAGGACAGAGCTAGCAGGAGCCATCTAAGAACCAGGAAACAGGACCTTCTTATGCCAAGTAGGCCAGCATCTTGACCTTGGACTTTGCAGCCTCTACAACTGTGAGAAATAAATTTCTTTTGTTTAAGAGCCACTTGGTTTATAATATTTTCTTATAGTAACCAAAGTGGAATAAAAGCCATCGCCTAATCTCCATATTAAATCTCTCTGGACTCTATTGGCAAACTCTTAACTTGAACATTGTAACACAGCATCGCTGCTTTAGCAGCATGTGTGCAGAGGTTTGGGTCTGAGACAGGGTTATGGATTTGCTAAGCTCTGTGTGCTGTAAGCCCTAGGACACCTTCTGCTTTCTGCTAGCAGACCTGTGTGCTCTAGGGAGGTATCTACGTGGCCAGGCCAAGGGCCACCTCTGGACTTCACACCTTTGTTTTAGCTGTCCTCAATCCTCCTGGATCAACTTTATAGACCACAGCATAAAAGAAAACCCGATACCAAAATAAAAAGAAATAGAGGATTAGTGATGTCAAATGCCACCCTGATCAGAGTTAAGGAGAGTCAATCAGTGACAACGAGTGGGAGAAAGACTAGAACCTGGTAATGACAACCCCTGGATAGTAGCACAAGGTTTCTGTGAAGGTGAATATTTCAGGAACTGTAGGCGGAGTATGCTCAGAGCAGATGCCCATTGCTGTTTATAAAATTACCCCTTACTAGAGAAGCAAGCAGATTGCTTCCATTCATATTTTCATAGGTTATGCCAGTGCTCAGCACTGTGTGTAGCAGAGTGTGAAGAGTAAGCGAACTCATACATGACTGTCTCTTTCCGAATCAGGGAGAGTTTAACACACTGAGCTCTCCTCCTAGAAGAAGAGTCAGTCACAGCAATCCCCTCTTCTGTGGAAAACGACAATGATGGTAATGGAAATATCTAATGGAAATGGACGAGCACGAGCATTCACAACCATTAATACAAGACTTTTGGAGTAAATCAAGGAAGAAATCACACAGTTGGCATCTGCTTCCTTCAACTTTGCTTGCTGCAAGCTTACCACTCCCTCTTATTACACCACTAACAAAAGTGAAGTCACAGGAAGCCAGTGACACTGTGGCATAGGAAGAAAAATACATTTCATCTCTGCCCACTGGTGTTGGGCAGCATATTGGTCCTAAAGCCCTTGACACTGCAGTGATGAGGGCATCTCTTGATGTGTGTGTGTGTGTGTGTGTGTGTGTGTGTATATGTGCTAATTAAATGAATGATGGCTGGTGTCCTAGATAGTTGCAGGGTGGGCGCTGTCCCCTAGAAAGGCTAAAGCAGGACCGGAGAGTGATTTGCTCAACTCAACCCCCAAGATCTGAGAAAGGCAGAGCAACTTATGGCTGATGATGTGATCAAGCTTGTCTACAGGATGGAGACTCCATAAGGGACCGAAAGGGTTAGGAAGCTTCTAGTTCACTGACCACAGGGGCTGCTTGGCAGCAAAGCTTCTGGTTCCTTATGTCCCATACCCTCCAGACCTTCACTCAAATATCTACTGACTACTGAAGGAGGGCTCAGGGAAGAAAGAGGAACGGTGTGGAAACAGAGTTATGAAGCAGTAAATGAGTAGCCAATGTGGGTCATTTAAATTGTTTAAACTTTTATTATTGACACTGTGCGGTTGAGCCCACAGGAATGGACTAGACGTATTTTATCTGTATCATCCTGGGGTGGGGGAAACTTCTATAATTCTATTTTGTCATCTCAAAAATGGGAATAGTCATGTAGAGCTAGCTTACCTTAGAGAGTTAAGGCCAGACTATGAGAAATTTTATGAATGACACTTGAAGTACAGTACAAATCGTGGCATCTATATAGTGGAGGACATGTTTATAAAGAAAACTCAGCCTCCTTTAAATGATTTCCTAAAAATTCATGGTAAGCATGATGTGCTTACTAGCGAATAGCAAGGAATTAGTACACTGATTTTAAAAATATATCTAATTAAATTTCAAGAACAGTAATCCTCAACTGAACATCAAGCTCTTGCCTGTTTGACCACAAAAAAATGACAGCAGCCATTAAAGAGAACAGTCGCTGGAACAATTAGAGTTTGTGTCCTCTGCCAGGAGGACACCCAGGTATCCCAATGGATAAGCTTTCTGCATCTCTTTCTTTCTCTCTTTCTCTACAACAAAGTACAATAGTATTTTCAAGAAACACTGGACAACTGTCCAAAAAATTAGGCTTTGTTTTTTTGCAAATCTGTAGGCTCCTGTGAGACACAAAGCAACAAGCCCTAGTCCATTAGTATGACAGGTAGCGCTCTTACTAACAACTGCTTTTTACTCCCTCTGACAAATGTGCTCGGTGCCATGGCTGACGTTTGTGTGGTAATCAGGAGTGATGGAGAGGGGACGTCGGCGCAGCCGAAAGTGCCCCCCGATTTAATGTGAACGATTTGTCAAACGTGCTGTGATAGCAACGCTGTCAGACCCGGGCAGAGAAGCACTCTGTCATCTTTGCGCCAACCAAGGTCACTTTGGCAAGGAGAGGAGGGCTCTTGCCAATGAAATTTTCATGTTTATTGGTGATGCACATGGCCTACTTTCACAAGTTGTTTTTTCCTCTATCAACAGATAACCATCTCAGGGTTTGGGGATACTCCCTTGGAGAGATGGCTACTGCACAGTACAGTCCCTTGGGTGAGCCACGTGGCATCACCAAATGCCAGAAATCCAGGATCTGAAACATAAAAGGCAAGACTCTGTGCAAATCAAATACACCACATGGCCTTGTGCCTGGCTGGTACAGCTATCCTACATTACGCCTTTCAAGTAAATTGTTGACACTATTAGATAAAAAGGACCGTATTGTGTGGTATGAATTAGTTTTATTATGTGAACTTCTGGGTAGTAAATTCCATGGACCACCCTCAAAACCAGAGTTTAGATGCGATCATTGTATGGAGAAATCTATATGTTGGTTAATTTTTTTTAAAAGGAAAAAAGTAGGTACAAGATGAAAAAGAGATTTTTTTGTTATTAGTAAAATGAACTTCATATCTGCATGGGGTTGACTTAGACATCTTTGTTGCATGTACTCATCGAATTCTTTCATCCCTTACTCATTATGCTGGGCAGATATCTGAGAGAGCTCGGCGCCAACAGAGGGGGGACCAGCTGATGGAATTTTATACCCTTCCTGTCTCCTATAGCATCTGCTCAGTATATATTTATAGCAAAAAATGGATATAATTTACAAAAGTAAATGCTAGAGAATGTAGTGAAAGGAAATAAAGACCCACGCCAGAGATGAGCCAGGCCAACTCAGTACTGCGGCAACAGTGTGTGCTTATTGCGCACATCATGGCTCAGATGAGGGGAGGAACAGCATCGAGGCTCCTAGGACTGACAGAAAGGAGTGTGGGCTGAGAGTGCACAGGCCAGGTTGAGTACACAGGTAAAATCCAGACCCCAAACAGGTTACCTTTGTACCAATCCGTGTTAGTGTATGAAATCATTACTGTTTTGTTTCAGTTTTTTCTTTTAAATTGAATACTCATAGCTCAGTATTAGGAGCTTTTACAGAAAACCCTGGATTTTGGATTCTTGGGATGCAATGGGGCAATTGGGCAGGGCTGAGCTGTCATGCCCCGCTGCCTTTTCAACGGGCATTCTGTCTCTGGCTTTCCCAGTCCTAACAGTCTAATGCCAGCTGCCATTTATCATCATATTTGCACAATTACTCTTCTAATGGTAGAAAGATATTTCCCGCTACCACGTCTCAATCAAAAGTGGCTCAGAGAACAGAATGAAGGACTGACTGATATATATATATATATATATATATATATATATATATATATATATATATATATATGTTTTTTTTACAGAATTGGCCACCTCTTCCCTCATTTATAGGAGCGGCCTGGTTCCTATAGGCATTTGTGACCCCTTATCTAGGTCCTACTCCAGTCTGCTTTCCTGATATTTTTAAGATAGTAGGTGCTCTCATTCTGGGCTTCCAACATGCCAAGCTCTGAGAGCTTTAATATATAAAAACTTACACTGCTGATTTCATTTGAAGTTACTCTTCAAATGTAGGAAGGAGGTTAATTAAGATGAAGATGATTTACTGTGATGCATTAAGGATGACTGACTCATCTGATCCTTGTAATTTAGGTACAGATAATAACATTGTCCCCATGACAGTGAGATACAGGTAAGAACATGAAGCTTACAGAAAACAACATCACTAGCAGGATGAAGAGTCAGGTCCAGTGAAAATGCTAAATTCTGACCTCACAAGACAGGGCCAGAACATTTGTATTGGATCAAAGGTTCCCCAGTGACTCCAATGTACAACCAAGGCCTACAACCAAGTTGGAGAACTATTGTTCATGCTATGGAATGAATATCTATGTCCTCCCAGATCCATACTCTGAAGTCTTAAACCATACCATAATGGTATTAGCAAGTCTTGTTGTTTTTCTTTGCCCTAAGAAAATATAGAAAGAAGGCAACATTCTATAAGTTATAGAGTACCCGTATCAAGAACCAATGTTACTATTATCTTGGTCTTGAATTTGTAGGCTCCAGAACTGCAGAAAATAAGCTGTTTAAAGCATCTAGCCTAGGGTGTTTTGTTATAGCAGCCTGAGTTGACTAATGTTTTTGGAGTCTGGTTTTCTTCCTGCTACTACTTCCCAGATTAAAGCAGTGCAAATGCAGATGTCACAAGGTCCAAGGCAGGCTGGAAAGATACAGGCATTGGTAACAAATCGAGACTCGTTCCAACTGGGCCACACGGGACTGCACTTCTAGACAGGACTTCAACAAACTACATCTTGATTTATATATTGGTGCTTTCTAAGTATGGAAATACATGAAAACCCTGTGGGGCATCTTCGAACACTTCACTGGCCTTCTCCTTAGGTTGAGAACCAGAGTACCTTGGGTGACAGCCAGATATGGATTTTCTGTGTGTGCTGGGAATTGAACTCAGAACCTTGTGCTTGCCGGACAAGCACTGCACCACTGAGCTATATCCCCAGCTAGATATAAATATTTTAATGAATCTCTTTCCATGATTCTGATGTGGGTCCCCAGGAAAGAAGTGCTTTAATAGATGATGGAGAGCCAGCAAGAGGTCATAATTTGTGAAACCCTGCATGGATAGGATAGCTAATAGGAACACCTGGTACCCAACTGCATGTGATTATAGTAAGAAAGTGTTGACATACCCAACATTTGTGTAGATGTTGTTCAAATCTGTGTTCTCATTGGAGAGCTGCACTGGATTTGATGTAAAAATGGACTTCTCATGTGAGATCAACTCTACCCAATGAAGAGAAGGACTTATTCAACATAGATGCCTCAAATTTATATGCAAGTGGTCTAATTATCCCTAGTAGCAGTAATTCGAGAAGAACACTTTTCAGCGGGGACATAAGGCTGTATTTAAACAGAGCATTTTGGGATGAATAGTTTTTCAGTGGCCTTATATGATAATGAGGTTTATTTTACCCAATACTGCTGAGAGACACAATGTTCTCAATGGTGAACATTTATTCTTTTTTCATATCCCTATATGAAGCATATAGACAAAGGCATTCATAGTAGGTTCTTAACATTCTGTGATGAAGAATGTAAAAAGAGAATATAAAAAAATTGAACACTGCCTTTTCCTTGTTGGAGGTTATTAAAACTAGAGCCTTCAGCATATAAATATGAACACAGAGCCATGATGTTCTCTCACTTAAAGCCTTTCATGACTGACCATGACCTGTGGCAGAAACTAGAAAGCTTACCTGAAAGCACATGCATAGTCTGTCCTGGGTGTCTTAGATTTCATCTCTCACTGCACTGACAAGAGCTGACCTTGTCATTAATTACAGTTCAGAGAAAACACCTTGTCTCACAGCGCTAAGTCCTTCATCAAGCTCCCTTGCACTGCCTGGAATATATCGCACTGTTTGCATCCACCGCAGCCTTCCAGTTTTGGCTCCATGAAATCTTCCTTAATTCATCCAAATGGGATGGATAATCCCATCTCCCTTTGCATTATAGGCAGATTTCAATCAAGGTGCTTTCATCATTTTGTGCCACTTCCTAGCTGTGTATCCTTCCTCCCTAGCAGTGCACGTGCTACTTGAAGCTTGGTTTTCAGTTTACTGATGACCCCGGTATTGGCCACATGACCCAGGTCATTGCACATGACCACCAGTGACAATCTGAATGAAAACATTGACGTGTCACTGCCATCCTGATGCCCCAGGTGTTGGGAATGCATCTTAGGTGACTTACTCCATCTTACACAAGGAACACAGGACAGGATCTTGAAACAAGAAGTCTTAAATCCTAATCCCAGTTGAGAAGTTATTTATAGAAACAAAGACCTACTAGGTACCTGCTTCAAAAGGGAGTTGTGCTAAAAGACAAACGGTGACACAAAAGATAAGGAGAGACTAAACTCATCCCAAGGTCTCAAGATGTCATCCAACCAACAGTGATCTTCAATACTGATTTACAATATAAAAGACACAACTGAAAAAGAATTCTCTCCTATTTTGTGGGGCAAATGGCAATTCACCAAGTATCCATAATAACTGACTTTAAAATTTAAAGCTCATAATAAAGGCATTAGGTATTTTACCTGCTGTAGTTTTAATTGTAGAGTATGCACTCATTTTTGACCTCTGCCCTCTGACAAGATTTCTTGAGCACCTAGAATGTTCCAGATACTACTCTAGTTATAAATAGGATTGAAATATATTGCTGTGAGTTTCATATTTTGACAACATTTCTTCCTTTTAAATATTCCTTTTGAGTTAGGTATTAGAAGAAAATCAGAATTAAAGATAGTACTATTTTATTTTGCTCTAATTAGAAGTCTCAGTTAAGGGTGTCCTGCTCTAACGGGTAGCACTTGGAGACTCTCACATAAAACAGTTCAAAATAAAGACGTGTTAGATGGTGCCTTGGAATAATTCAAGAAGTTTATAATAGAAAACGAAGTGCTTCTTTAAAATTTCTCTTAGATTGTCACACTGTGATGTTCCCATCTTTCTGATTTCAAACTGGCACGCACTCTGCCCTCAGCAAGGCTGGGGAATAGAATTGTTCTCTGTCTCCCCCGCATCTCCATTGATGAGGAAAAGGCCAGGCCACAAATCCTATTTCTTGTTCCCATTCGTACACCAGCTGCACTGTCTCAAGGAATACCCTTAAGTATCCTAGAAGAATCTCTTAACCTAGGCACTATCTTTACTCCAAGAAATGGTCTGGGACATCTGGAAAATAACACGTAGAGACCCTCCAATTCAGGGCACTAAACAATTCAAGGAAACACGGGGCCTAAGTTTCACAGGTAAAGCCAGACATAACGTTATCTCCCCCCATATCTACGGGCAATGGAGAAATCCTACAGCTTATAACTCACCCACAAGAAGGGCAAGATGACATTCCAAGTTGTTCAGCATCTAGTGACACTTGAGTTTTTACACCTCCTCTCACATCATTGTTCTTGGTACCTTAGCCAATGGATTTTCTTTGAGTTCTGAGATTTGAAAATCTAACACATCAGAGTAATATCTATCTCACAATCCCTGTCATTAATGCTCCTTGTGAAGCCCTCATAAAACTCCTCCTGCAGCAGGCTCCTTCTATCACCTAGGTATCATTTTGTACACCCTAATTCTGGGAAAACCTCCATGACTGTGACCTTTCTCTTCAAGGGAGATTGGCTCATGGCAGTTACTATGAGTCTACATTCTTTTGTTTTCTGTCCTTTGTCTCAATGAAGTTTCTCCATCCCTTATGTACTTATTTTGTCACCTTCCTAGCCCAACTGTCTGACAAATTATAAATTCTATTTGTTAATGTTTCTTTTCTATTTTCTTCATTCTCTCCTTCCCTTTCTGTCTGCCTGTGCCTATGCCCATGTCTACCTGTCTGCCTGTCTCAAATTCTCTGTGTATTGACAAACTAGAAAAATCAACATCTCCTAGGCATTTAGCTCATATCATTGGGAAAGTATACATGAATTTACCTGGCTACACATGCATTCACTAGGAGGCGTTTAGCTCTGCAGAGGACTTGAGCAAGTCATCTTACTCCCAGCAACACGCTGTTCCTCCCCCAGCCTCTGCTCCAAAGCTTACTCGACCCAATCTGTGGCCAAGAACACTCAGTCTTCAGTAGAAATTGATAGAGATATATTTTTTTCTTTGCTTGGCCCTCATCAATAAAAAAAAAAAAAATACAGATGGTGAGACAATGTGAAGGCGTGAACCCCCGGTGGTGAGGTGACACACCCACTTCATTTTTCTGCCTTACAGATGGCCAGCAGTGGGTGTCATAGAGGCTCTGAGTTAAAGGTCCTGCACAGCAACTGGAAAGAAGAAGGAGTTTGGCTCAGTTTTCTTTCTCTGGTGAGAAGCAGAATGAGAAGCCAACAAGCAGCAGCTGAGGAATGTAAGGACTCCAGCCCTCAATAATTTTCAATACTACAAAACTTCAGGGTAGAGGAATTGAGAGCTTAAAGTACCTAAGGAAGGACATCTGACAGCAGCTCTAATGATCACGGGAATGTGAAGGGCCGAGGACAGCCACGTTTCCTGGCAGCCATGGCTACCTTCTTGCTGTTGCTCTAGGCCCACAGCACCCTCTTCTTCCTGTCTTTTGGGCTCAGTCCCTTTCTTCAACCTCTTCCTTGCATTCTTCTCTAATGCCAGTTTCCTCTGTCTCTCTGTTTCTGTTTCTCTCTCTCAGTTCCTATCATCAAGAAATACCTGTACATTTAGGAATGAGAAATGTACATTTCTGTGGTAGAGTGATACAGAATACAAGTCTGGGAGAGAATGTGTTTGAAATTCTTACTACACAGCAACATAAGCTAAAGGAGAAGATTTATGGTAATGAATCATATTAATCAAGTAAATTAATATATCATTTCAGTGATTCATAGAGTAACAATAACAAATAAGAAATTAGATTTTAAAAATATCCTTACCAGGTACAGAAATACAGACATAAATTAAAGATTAATTTGTAATCTACTCACACACAAAAATCAAGGACATTATTTCATCATTTCTTATCAAATATGCAAAAGTGTAGTCTGTCCCATGGGATTTTCTTGCTTTTTAAAAAGTGCTCATTGTAGCTTATGGAGCAGACAAAATAAACTTGTACCTACCCTACTCTGCTTTTGCACTGCAACTGAGCTGCCTACGTTTTCCAGTTTAAAGTTGATACACAAATAGGCAGGTGTGGGGATGGATGGCTACAAGGGGACTGCTAAGGGTTTGAGGCCAATGTGAGCTATACAGTAAGTTCAACACCAGCTTCAAGTACACAGCAAGACCTTGCCTCAAAAAAGGATATGCAAGCAATAACATATTTTAGATCAGCATTGTCCAATATGGCAACTGCTTGTGTGGCTGTTCAGATGTAAGTGCAAGTTGGTTAAATTACGGAAAATTAAAAATTCAGTTCCTCAGCCATACTCACTACATTGTAGATTCTCAAGAGCTAAATCAGAGCAATGTGTACTATCTTGGAAAATTTAGATTTGGAACATTTCCATCACTGTGGAAAATTTGAGTGAACACACATCAGAGGCAAACATTTTCTATGCAGCAGGTACAGAGGAGTCGCCAGCCACACCTGAATCACCTCGATCTTGTTTCACATTCTTCTGTTAATCTGATCCACTCGTAAAAATTATATAGTAATGTTCTTTCCCAACGATCGCATGAGTACCTCACAAAAGCAAGGATTTTTTTTTTTTTTTGCTTTGCTCTTAACGTAATTTTAGAGCATAGTAAAACATCTTTGCACAAAGCTGACACTTAAAAAAATATATGTTGAATGACTTCATGATGGCACTAATGTCAAACAGAAATATCAAGTAGTCAAAATAAAGGTATATTGAAGAAAAAAAGTTATGGAGAAAATGTCATTTTATTACTGATAAAGATACATGCCTATTTTATCTACCTAGAAAAGAATTCATTTGCCCAGAAATGAATTCCATCCTTAACATATGTGAATCTTTTTGCCTAGATGAGCAAATTAACCCTACCCATATCAGTGGAGGAAACTGTGAAATTAATTGTGTTGACATCTACTTGGGCAGAAAACAGTTAACCCAGCATGACAGGGTGATGATAGTGACTGAAAACTCTGAGGCCCTAGAGAAGGAGTTGTTTTCATCTCATTATGTCTGCCTTGATAATTACAACCAACTCATCAGCCCTCGGTTGAACACCACATATAATCACTTTCCTGCATATTTTTTTGAAGGAGGAAGCATAATAAGGTAAAATCTGTGGACTAATTTATGACATTTGTGAATCTATTTTCAGGAAAGAAAAACTACACTGCGGTAGGGGTGGGTTAAAATTCTCTTTTAGGTAGGGAGAGAATTTTAAGAACAAAGTACAAAACAGCAAACACTAAATACTTGCTCTCTTAACAGAAAAACTTTCTCATTTGGCATTTAAATCTATCATCCTTAACCTAAGATTACTAAATGAATGCAAAGATTACTGAAAGAATGTACAAATCCTGTAATTGGGTAAATGCATAGACAAAACATTAAATACAGGCACACACAATAACAGATAATATATAAGAAGTTATCAAATACATCTGAATATTAGCAGGTCTGTGGAATAGCCATGGGAGGACTTTTTCATCTATATCTATATCTATATCTATATCATCTATAGCCTCATCTATATACATCTATACCTATATATCTATATCTTTATCTCTATCTATCTATTGATCTATCTATCATCTATATTATAAACACAAAGGAAGAAATAAAGGTTTAATGCTGCTCTCAGTCACCTCACTGAAGTTTTTTCTCAGCAACTAATATATCAGGGATCACAAGGTCATTTCACTAATCAAAAAACCAACAACAATGATGACAACAAAAAGAGTCAACAACTGAAAGATAACCCCAAATCTTTGAGCTAAACCCAACACAAAATCAATTCAACAAACAAACAAACTCCAACAAAACCATCCGCTATACTCTGTTTTGGGTCATAGTATCTAAAAATATCATTGCATAAGCTTATGAACCACATAGTAACTGCTCTTACCCAGAAGCACTTCAAACAAAAAAAAAACAGGTTTCTAAGTTGTGCCATGAGCACCACCAAATTGTTCCCACTGCCAACATTTTCATGATGGAATCAAAATGATCAACTGAAAATTCTTTCAGTGAGTAACAGTGACTGACACAGTCATACTAAAGTTACATGGAGTCACACTTGAGAGTTATGGGACTTATTTTTAATTATGGAAAATTAATTTGTTGGGGTGTGGCTGTAAAATAATCAATCATTCTGAAAACTGGGACTCTGCATTTATTTGTAAATTTCCTAATTACAAGGCCTCATCTCTCTCTCTCTCTCTCTCTCTCTCTCTCTCTCTTACACACACACACACACACACACACACACACACACACACAAAGCCCTTCAGAGCTTCTGGTCATTTTCTATTAAAAATGCCACACACAACAGACACATCAAACTACAACATGGCATTTTGGTACTATTAATCTTGTTTTCTTTCTATGTATATATATTTTTTTCTCTTTTATGTTTACCTCTACATTCATTATTCCAAGTATTTGTTCATTTTCTAGCTAAAAATGAAGTCCTAAAAATATCAATCATCTTCTCAAGTGAAAGCAAACCCTTTAATCTTTGAGGCTTTTCCTGGAGAGCACAATTACTCAAGGAAAGTTCAAAAGAACTCTTAATGTAAGAACTTTTGCGATGGAGGAGGGCATGATTAACCTGCACTATGAATTATGCCTGTCTAACTTAATTTCCAGTTTAAGAGAATCACTTTTTTCACTTTACTTTGATAACTGCCAACATTTACATACATTATACACTGCCTTCAACATTAAAATCCTCTGACAATCATACCTTTAGCTCTAAGCTAAAGAGCTAGTGACTTGAGGAAGGAGAATAGCTGTTTGTAGCAGGGTTGTGATTAGACCTCGTTTACAATCCCCACCAGGGCTCCAAAATGCCACAAATACCCCACACATAACTTCTCTGAAGCTTTCCAACTTCCAATGTGGTGCTACCTCCCTAATAAAGTGCTAGTCTCTCTCCTCCCCTCCAGACGCGGTGTGCTATCCGTATTTACCCATGCTGGCAAAATGTGAAAAGAGTATTTTTTCCAGCCTTTGTAATTACCAAAATTCAAGTTGCTTTTAAAATACCATTGCCCCCCTTGAGATTTCAGGAGAGCCGGAGATCACCATGGCAATAAGCAAATGGTGCCAGCATCGTCCTGGCACCAGCTCACTACGCATCTCAGGAGACTTTCTCACGGGAGAGAATTGAACTTGTGTAAGAAGCAGGCGCTCTCCCTTCAATCCTTTATTTTGGGAAAAAATGACAAATTTCATGTTACAGAAGGTAAATAAGAAAGTGTTGTAACCATATGCCTTCCTTTAATACACACAATTAAAATGCAATATCAATCTGCTCTCCCGGTATGCAAAGTAAAAATGGAAAGTTAACAGACAGTGGCCCCCATATGATGTCCGTGTGCCAGTTTTCTTCCTCTCTTTCAGGCTTCACGCATCTCTCATGAACCATTTAACTTTAAGGAGGGGCTTGCAGACAAACTCAGGGATCATGGGCTTCATCTTGGTACATCCTGCTATTCATGAGTTTGCTCATTGATCCTTTCAGCCAACAGCGCTTGTCTACTCTGAGTAAAAGCTAGACAGGCAGGACCCAGGGGTGATCACGCAGCATGCCACGGGCACTGTGGCATAGGAGCGCTCTGTAGGCACTCGTGCAAGCGAGCACACGTGTGCGTGCATAGGTGTGTAAGCACAAAAATCTATTACGACTGCTGAAAGGAATGTGTGCAGAATGTAAATTAAACATCATGGATTTGAAAATCAGAACTATGAAAATTGGCTCCAGAATGCAAAAATCTGTGAATGCCAACACCACACCCCAAGGCGGCTGCTCTGACCTTCGCCTTGATCAAAACGCATGCGCACTAAACGCACTGTAGAGAATCATCTCCAAGTTACGTGGATAACGTGCAGATGAAGTGAAAATGAGTTTTACTTTTAGATCTGGATGCCACTCCCAAAATTTTGCATGAAACTTATGAAAACACCCAGATCCAAGAAAGATCTAGATATGAAGTTTTTCTTATTTTCAGCATTTCAGATAAGGGAATTTCAACCTGTACTACCCCACTAAGAAAATACATTATTTTAACCTTAAATGTAATACGATCACAACATGATATTCAAGTAAAATGCAACGAAGCAAGCATTAATTATAATGTAACAGCTATATACATCTACCTAGAACTATAATATTATTGTTCCTAACACTCCACTATCTGTTGCCTCCCTCTCTAGGACATAAAATGTGTGTTTTATGTCTTTGACTTTAGGTGAACCCTTCCAAGGATGACAGGGATATTTTCACTTTGCATTCCACATCTGAGAACACTTGTTGCAGTCCCAATACTGCACTTCAGCCACAAAAAACCCTCCTCACCTCATGAAAGTTGGAGCTGAAAAATCAGCTTTCCCCTTATAACTTACATTTAGAAAAGCAAGGCTCTGTGAGGCCTTGACCTGTGTTCTAGGCCTGTAGTTTTAGGAGTAATAGTGGGAAAAAAATCTTGGACCTATTTCTTCAAAGCAAACATAAGTCCTGCTGGGAGAAGAGTGATGTGAATACGTATTTGTGGAATATGTATGTATATGGGTCGCAGAAATTCCTGGAGCAGAGGCACTAAAGGGGAGTCCTCTGAGAAACATCTCAGTAGATGAGAAGGAACAGAATTCTCCTTTAGACCTTCAGGGCACCAGAATATCCATTTAAGATTTTATGGTCTACACTTCCTTATCTGGAAACCAGGGAAAATATTAGTTTCCTAAGTTGCTAAGCTTTACAATAAGATAATGACTATGACAATCAACTATGACACATAGTCAGCTCTCAGGGTTGCTATTCCTGTACCAACCCCACAGTTGAGTCATGTATCTGAACATTTGCTGTCACACAAAGACTAGCAAACATGGGGCAAAGTAGCAGTGAGAGAAAATACAAATGCAAATCAAGGGAGAAAATTAAGTCAGGTTGCAGCTGTTTTTGCCTGGGAGGCTGTGGGGAGAAAGGAACCTGTCTGTATCATTGATGGATTGTAAACTGATACAACCACTAAAAAAAAAAATGGTAGAAATTTCACTTGACTCAGCTATTGAAAGTCTAGGTATCTTCCTCAAGGAATTCAAGACTTTGCATTGCAGCTATACACGCATACCCATGTTTATAGTAGCACAATTAGTAAGAGCTCAAACATGGAAGCAGCCAATATATCCATCACCAGATAAAGAGAACGTGGTATCTACACACAGTGGACTATTATTACTCTTCCATGGAGATACACTTCAGCCATTCGTAGGAAAGCAAGGCCATAATGTTAAGCGGCGTAAATCAGATACACAAGCTTAAATATCACATGGTGTCTCTTTTGTAAAAAATACAAACGCTAAATGAAGAACAACATCAAAGAGAAAATAGGGAGTAGGAAGGTCTTTCTCAAACAGGAAGGGGCTCAAGAGAAGAATGGAAGGGGCAGAAGGAGGGTAGAGGATAATAAAAGGATGAGAATGTGTTAGATACATGTACCAAGGCAACACAAAGAATGCAAACGCAGTGTGCTACAGACAGGTAAAAAAAAAAAAAAAAAAATTCCTTAGGTAGATGCAGACATTTATGCAATGAAATTACATCCAAACGAGTCATTCTGATGTGGCTACGGTCCCCGGGCTGCCTACAGTCTCTTTGGAGACTTTTCCTTCCTTCATTTTATGAAGAAGAAAAGGGAGGCATGGATAAAGCTTTACTCAAGTCTGTTCTTGCTGAGGATTTAAACAAGGATCTATTTGTACATTACAAACATTAAGTGCAAACACTCTTCCCAACCCTAGATCTGAAGTTCAATGTCAAAACCAGCCTTGAGTTTATATGTCATGTTTTGATTTAAGAGGCTTCCCTCCTCAGATACAAATAAGTCTGAGACTGCTGGAAGAATACTAAATGAGTAAAGAAATCCAAATGCTTCTCTGTTTATTCTTGTTAATGAGAACAGAGTTACAACAAATATTACACCAGTGCTTGAGGGCTAGTAGTTTTTTAAGAAAGTAGTTTAACCTTTTGTTTCAGGATAGGTCGGTTTGTCTGGTATCTTGGTGATCTTAGATTTCATGTTAAGAATTTTGACCACAGGACAAAAACCAGTGTCTCTTTATCCATAGTTCTGCTTTACTGATCAAAAAAACATTCATTGTACTTTGTGCTCCCCATATTTCAAAAGTCAGACTTCATGAAATATTTCTTGGCAGAAATCAAGTTTCTATGATCCTAAAGGAGTAACAAAGATAGAATGTAATTTTAGTTCTTATAGAATTTTGAGTCACTTTAGACTAATTTCTCTTTTGATTACTTTATCTTCTGATCTTTTCCCTTCTTTTGCTTTTTTAATAAGTGAAAGGACATCGTGAGAGATAGTAGCTGCCCATGTAAAAGAAAACTGATTTGATAATGCACAAAACTAGTATCTGAAGCCTTTGAAATTGGTGTTTGCTAAATGAGACTCAGATAAGCTTCTGAGTCTTGCTGTAGTCAGTCTCGGCCATCCCAAATGAACAAATATAGTTTCTGGACCATTCCAAGGATCAGGGCCTCTCTGTTTTTGTTTGAGCTGGGGGTGAGAACAAACATAATGCGTTTCAACTGGCCAGAGACAATCACCCTTTCACTTCCTAATCTGTATTTAGAAGTAAAATTGCAAGGGTTTTGGTGTCTCAAAAATAGTGACATGGGGAACAAGTCCGACCCTCTTCTCAGTCTACTAAGATGACATGTGGTCAAGAGACAGACAGTCACTGCTTCTGCTTGGTTTATTTTATTTACTTATTTTTTTAAATTTTGTGCAGGTTCTCACTACCCAGCTCTGACTCATGGTGATTCTCCTGTTTTCAGCCTCCCCAGTGCTAGGATTACAGGTGTGCTCCACCGTGCCCAAACTTGGTCGCCAGGTCAGTGCACCTGGGGAGTGGCGAGGGGAGACAGGAGCCGTATTGCATGTGGTGCCAGGAATCAAATCCTGGCCCCTGCACTTGCCTGAGCAGGTGCCTAGTCTGCTGAGCTATCTCATCGGCCTTTGCTTACTATCTTTCTATATGAAAAGACATTTATGTGCATGACTCTTGCTCTCTACATACTGAATTATTGACCCTTTTAAAATAAACTCTAGGGGCTGGGAAGATAGCTCCGTGGCACAAGTGCCTGCCTGGCAATTGCAAGATTGTGAGTTTGAACCCTGGTCCCACCAAAAAAAAAAAAAAAAAATTAATTAAAAAATAACATTAAATAAACACTAAATCAGGTGGCAAGGTTGAAATTACCTCAAAAGCATTCAGTTCTGGTTCAGAGAATGCTATTCTAATGAAGAAATCATTATAACACATAACACAAGGACAGAAGATATATATATATATACATATATATGTATATATATATATATATGTATAAAAGGATATTTGGTTGCAAACACAGATTCTGAAGTGAATTTCTTGAAAGCCCCTTATTTTTAGTATGCACAAGAAGACTTTCATAACATGCCAGTTTTCCAGTGCTGTAGTCACTTATCACAGTTTCTTGTGGGTTAGAGTAAGGATTATATTGCTATGGGTTATATACATTGTTTAGAATATCATACACATGTTTGTATCTTGTATACAGCATGTAGGTTAAATGTCTGAGGTTATCAGTGAAAATGCAGCTTTCATACAGGTTGCCTACAAAGAGAGAAAGAACCAGAATGGTGGCACCCAGTGGTATAATGTGTTGTCATATACTTTAATTGTAGCTGTGAACATATTGAACCAGGCTTTTTATCCACCGAGTTACAGAACTTAAGTTTCTTTAAAATGCTGCATCATTGAAAATTATTTCATGTTAATATAATCTTACCTTCTATCTGGCAGGAAATGTGCAACTTAGATGATGTGCATTCTAGGTATGAATGAGAAAAGTCACATTTCAGTAAAGAGAGATGTCCCATTTATCTTTAAATATACATGTGGTTGTCATTGAGTGACATCTACAAGATATTCCTAGCACAGTGTGCCAACAACACGAGTATTTCACTTAGGTGAGAGAGAAAAGATAGTAGCAAGCATTCTTGCTATTCAGAGGCCTATGTCAGGAATCCTAGTGAAAAGAAATGCAAAGATCTACAGTCACAGTTTATCTCAAAAACCTAGAACAAATGGCTATAACCAGGAGCACCTTTTCCAAATTCGAGAGTATTTTTATTAACACAGTGGACAGACCTCCAACATATGCCGGCATTGTCATCTAAATGCAAATCCAGAACACAAAGAGTAAAGGAAAGTAAATATTTACAGTATTTGTTTAACTCTTATTTCTAAGCATTTTCTCCCAGAATAAGTAGAATCCTAGGCAAGGGTCTGATAGCACTGGGGTAGGCTCAGGGTGGAATGTCACTCAGTCAAGGGCATAGCGCTTAAAACCTCCAAAGGCAGTTCATATAGTCTTACTCCCCAGGACCTTGGAAAGTGGTATACCATATGTCTGTAAGAAACTGATCGACCTAGGGTATGTCACAGAAGAAGAGAACATAGAAAGCTTCCCCCAGATGGTGATCCTTCTGAGAAAAAAAACAAAAACCAAAACCAACCAACCAGCCAACCAAACAAACAAAAACACTAGTATTTGTAGCACAAATGGACAAAAAGGGTCATACCAAATATTTTTGAATGTAGTCAGCATACAAAAGTTGAACTGGTGCCTTAATTGAATTCCTCAAAAATGATCAGCACCTATCTTTATCTGTTTCTGTATTTTCAGAAGCTAGAGCAGGGCCAGGTAAAAAGTGTGCACTTGACAGGTGATTATTTAGGGCATAAATGCTAAATGAATTTATTAAATCACCTATTCACAAGGGCAAATATTATGGAATTATTAAAGTTGTGAAAGCATAGTAAAAGGCTATACATAAAGTTAAAAATACTAAGTTTTTAAAAATATTCTAGTATTTGTGCTAACTATAAATTCAATTCTAACGAACATTTTGTGTTACATACCTGGAAAAACATTTGGACTCACATTTCCTCCATAATAGTAGATAAAATGACACATAAAAGCAAAAAATTTACATTTTCTAACTTTGGAAGAATATGTAATTTGTTGAGGTAAAGAAGGAATTTGTTTTCAAAAAAGATGATAAAAGTTAAAATTAGAAAGCTTAAATTTGAATATAACCACTTCAAATTCATAGGTATCAAAAGCTTCCAAATTTAAGTCTTGAGCAATGACCAGGGTTTAGTGAAAGAAAAATCCATGAGATAGGCAAAACAAAAACCACATCTCTGAGGCACCATTGTGTGAGTAAAACAAGTTCACAATCAATGTAAAATTTTATGGGTAACCAATATGAGGATTGAATTGATGGCTCTAAATATGCTGAGGTGATGAAACGCCAGGAAGGATCTGGGCCACTTTGTACTCTTAAGTTGCATCCTATAAATAACACCGTTTAGAAGACCCACAAATGGAGAATTACAGTAGTCTAGACTTCGAGTCATAAAGGAGTTTACCAACATTTCCACATTGTTCTTGCTGAGCTGGGATTTGGCTTCTAGGAGGATAAAAGGATGCTCCAGTCACCATCTCAGGATGTTTCCTCATTGATGAATCAGACGTCAACACAACTCAAGGCACTTACAACTTTGGGATGCTTTTAAAATCACATTCCATAAAAGGGTAACCAGCGAAGAAGAAACCTAAATCAGCAAGCACTTGGGGTGAAGGAACTGAAGTTTGATGCACTTTTGATTTAGTTCCATCAGCCTGTTGACAGCCTTCCCTGCTACACTTAAATCAAATCCTTCTGCAAACAGGGCGAGGGCCCGACCCTTTCTGCACCAGCATATGTTGCAGCAATTTCCCCCCTCATCCTCTGTATTATGTGATCTCAGCTCCCTCTCTTTCCCTACTTGCTTATTTGCATGCTCACCTTCTGAACCTGGAACATAAACTATATGTAAACCACAGAGAAGTATGAAATTGATTTTGCACCACTCTTATGGTCTGATTAATTTTCTTCTAAATAATTATTAAGCATAATGCTGTTTCATTTTGTGAATGGCTATTCTATGTAGAAATCAGGTTAAGAGCTTTATATATCTATACATATTGATATTTACATTCTTTTGTGAGACATCTTCATTTTACAGACAGAAAGAGATCAGTAAAAAGCTCAATTTATTGGTGAAACATCATGAAACTACTATATACAAGGATTGCCTTATACCACATACTGAAAATGCCACAACTATTAATCATTAAGTAAATGGTGATGAGTGAAACACTTCAAAGATTATTTCTTAAGAGCTTCATGCAATTATCTTTCTATACCTAAAGGAAATAAGACTCCCTGGCAAAGGAAATTGATTGGAAGAGTGCTGGGCCAGCTGGAATCTTCTTTATAAGTACTATGCTTGAATAACAGCTATTATTCCTATTGTACAACAAAAGACAAACCATGAAACTAAATAATCTTTACCCTGTCTCCAGGAAGAAGTAAAGGTTTTAAATGTTTAAGTATGAGTTTGAAAATGTCAAACAAGGTTTTATTTAGACACTTGACAACACATAGAATATAGTATCACTCATTGTAAAGTGTTCAGTATAGGCCAGCATATGAATTATTGCTCAAATGTATTAAGGAACCCTTCTTACAGGGCTACGTACTAGACTGGTTTTCCACAGGTTACATCTTCAAAATTTCTATAATTGGGAATCCAGAGCAATTGAAATATTCCAGCCTGCTTACCCACTTCCTGTTGCCAGGATAATATCTGAAGACCAACTTGTTAGACACAGGTACCTGGTTAGTGGCAGTTATGCGTCAAAAGCAATAGCTTGGCTACTATTGCTAGTACACCACCAGAAAGAATATTTCTTGTGAACTTGTATATAATGTGTCTTCATTTATTAAATTCCCACTCCCCTTCTTTTGCTCCTCCCAAGATCTCTTTCCCATGTATCAAAGATCTATCCCCCTATTTCCTATTGCCTATCTTTTCTTTTGCTCTTTATTTATACTTCTGGCTTTCCCCATAAGAAAAATTACAAGATCTTTAAGCTTATGTGTCTGGTTTATTCAGTCAACCTCATGGCAACTTTTAATGGATATGTTTTGTATTTTCAAGAAGAAAGACAGCCTATGTGAAAGATGTTTTGTGTGTGATACCATACAAATATATAGGGAATGTGTAATGAAATTCTAGGGGCAAAAGGCTGATAAAGACAAACCTAAGAAACAGAGAACAAACATTAATTCAAATATCCAAAAGAAAAAAGAATGAAGAAAAAAAACCCTACAAAATTAAACAGTTTAAAAGAAGAAAATATTAGTAAGACATAGAATCATTTTTCCCTTTGAAAAAACAAATAAATGGATATAATTGAGTAATAAAATGAACATTTAAACTAGGAAAACAAAGAGAAAGCTTCTTTGTATTACATTACATTTCTTATAAACTTTACTAGAGCAATGCAATAATTGTTTAAAAATATACAAGCAAATATATAGAATGCTGAAAAAAGATGTTATTGAGTAAAGGACTTAACATGAAATATAGGTTAAATTTACTAATAAATTAGCACCTTTATGAAAATGAAAATAGTCCCTCTTACACCTACACATACACACATATACATATCAAAAAAGTTAATGTCATTATAGCATTACGTAAATTACAAGGAGATATAATACAAGTTTATCAGACTTTTAATGAAGTTTTTAAGGCTCAACGCAAATTCCAGACGTGTAAGATATAAGATTAATGCATACAGATTTAAAATACTTTTCCATAAGAAATAAAATCAAATAAATTATTGAATAAAATATTAGAAATGTATTTGACAGGTAGAACATTTTTAAATTCTAAAAGTGCTGAGTACTTTTACACTAGAGCGCTAACATTTTAAAGAAAGATAATCAAACAGAAAATTCAACAGGAAGTAAATAGATCAAGAGATCAAGTGTCTCTCTGCAATAAAATAGCTAAGATTGAAAGTTTAAAAATAATTGTAAACTATTACTTATATTAGTAAAGATGATAAGAATGCCATAAATCATTAAAGAGTCTTTCATTTACTGTTTGGGTGACACTGTGAAGCAAATATAGCATCTTTGTCCGAGGAACACTCCCAGATCATTTTTAAAAAGTTATTTTGAGCAAAGATCTTGCTATGTCATTAAGCTGCTCAGGCTGGGTTCACATTTGTGACTCTTCTATCCCAAAGCATGAGGATTACAAGTGTGCATGAGGTTGTCTGACTGTACACTGTTTTCATATATAGTGGCAGTTCAAAATGATTGTACTTTTATTTGTGCATTATGTCCCAATCATTTTAAGTGTAATAGTATTGTTTTATAATTATAAATGTAATGTACTTTATATTAGGTGCCATACTTTAGAGCCTATTATAAAGGCAGGATGCTAATACAGTAGTGTGGAATGTCAGTGAGTATAAAAGAAAATTCCCACATTATACCAAGAAGTGTGAGAAAAAAAATCGGAATTTGTAAGATATTCATGTCAATTGATAAACAGCAGCAAAACAGATTTGGATATGTATTTGGCTTTTATTTCATTTTGTTTTGTAAATTTTCCAAACTTCTTGCAAGAAGGACTGTTTCTCTCTCTCTCTCTCTCTCTCTCTCTCTCTCTCTCTCTCTTTCTGCATATGTGTGTGTAAATAATACAGTATACATTATTGTCCTTCTATGCTTCTTGATAATGTTTTTTTCTGGACAGGAGGAGATATAAAATGAGTTATTCAGTATTCCTATGTGTTCCACTCAAGCCACATTTAGTTTTTAATTCTCAGACTACTTTAAAAATGCTTTGTATTATGAAGAGCCAAATTTCATTACTAGTTTGAAAGTGTTCAACAGTTGATAAGTAATTTGTTTATTCTGCATTCGCAGAACACAGTGAAGAGACAACAAATGACAGATCCGTGCCTGGGTGACAATGATGAAGATTATACATTATCCTCTCATGGAGAGAAACGTTAATGTCATTTTACTTCGTGTATGTTTTGGAGATCTGAGAGAAAATTCTAAGATGAAAGGGGCAATAGATAAATTAAATGGGACCCAATCACAAATGAAAAATAGAATCCCACCCTGTACTTGTTGAACATTTGGGCCACCCGGTGGAATCCTTTAAAACACAGTGAGTCACTTTCCATCCTTCCACATGCTTCTCATAGGGTTCAGAAATTATCAGTAAGGGTCTTGTAGGTATTTTTTATTTTTAAAGATTGAGTAATAGAGAGGTATGTATGTGGATACTCTAGATGCTATTTATTTGTTTTTGTTCTTTTTCCTTTAAGCTTTCAAAATAGATTAAAATGATAGGGCTTGATAGCTCAATGGACTGACGTGCCTGCTTAGGTGGAGTGCAATGGCCAGGGTTTGATCCCCTGTATGCCCTCCCAGCCCTGCTTATGGGGTGCGCAGAGATGGCGATTGAGACTGGGCATAGTGATATGTGCCTGTAATCCTAGCATTTGTGAGGCTGGAAACAGGAGAATCACTATGAGTCCAATCTATGTAGTGTGACCCTATAGACCCTATCCTAAATGCAGGAAGAAAAAATAAAAATAAATAAAATGATAGGACATAAAGGTCAAAGGGTCATAAAATAATGTATAACTATGTAGATATAGATATATAGGTATGAATGCATTCAAATGAAATCTAATTGTGTCTGTAGCTACACAGTTAGCTTCTAAAATGAGTTGAACATAACATACTCAATTGATGAAAAGGGAAAAATTCAATAAGCGATATTTCAAATCAAGGAGAAACTCAATGCATGAATTTAGTGCAAATACATAAACTATTTTAAGAATCACTGCTGCACTTAGCCTGATGTCTGTAACAAGGTAGACAATTAAGATAGCAAGAACCTCCCCTTCCAGCCTCACCAGGTTTTGTCCTACATCATCAAGTAGACATTTTTATACTGCACTTATGTTGTACACTCATTCCAGTTAGGATGAAACATATGAAAACTTAATTCTTTGACAAGGTGAACAATAAACCCGGGAATATCACTCACTTTCAGCAGATTGAAGTGGGCTGATCCCCTCCTGTCATTCCCAGCCCTTTTTAGATAACAGTTGCCCCTTCAGATCTCAGTGTGTGATTCTTCTTAATGGCTGCAGATGGGGATCCTGGAGTGTTAGGTCCCTGGGCCTGGATATTACACCAGACCTCTGGAAACCACCAGGCTCCCAGGCCAACTGAGGAGAAAGTGGGGATTTCCCAGGCCCAGTAATGCTTTCTGATATATAAAAAGGGAAAATAGTTACTCCTTTTCACTGCATCACTGTGGGAAACTAATTTGTTTTGACATACGGAGAAGGAATCTGATGTTCATATTTATTCCGAAGAGGCTGTATTAGCTAAAAACAAATTTCATGAATAAAACCACAGATACATAATCAGACATGTATATCTACTGAGCATTTCCGAGAGGTAGAGAATTAACTCACAAAGGTCTCTTTAAAAAAGACTTCAATTCCCATCATGCTGAAATTTTTCCCAATTCTTCTCTCTGGCTTGATTAGCATCCAGGACACAAATCCTTGGAACAATATGGAAATATCCTACCCAGAACATGGATATGTGGTGACTCGACCTTCTGGTCTCATGCTTCTCCTTCCAAAAAGCCCATAGATGATCTTCATTGAAGAGCTATTTCAATACTATCCTTGGCACAATGACTGTCACAGAAAATCTTTCTATGACAGAGCCTACTGCCTCACAAGCTGATGTGCTACCTTATTTGTCGCCAGCTTATGCACAGCTAGTATCTAAAGTTTCCTGCAGACCTAAGAAGCACCAAAAGACTCTGTCAGTGTCTTCTGGTTAGGAGAGGCAGAGAGAAATACATGGGGCCTTAAAAAAAAAGATAGAAGAAGCAAGGGGGGGGGAACCCTACTGAAACCATAGTGAGAGAGTGATAAGGGACTTGGAGTTACAAGTATTAAAGGAGATGAATTGCATTAACCCCTGCCCTTCCCCATTACATCCACTGCCCAGTGGAAACAACAACAGAATTACTAAAATCCCACACTCTCTAATGGGTTGGTAATAGGATTCAGAGGCCATTAGGGTAAAGGCAATCCATATTTTACAGTGTAATAAGCTCAGACTCAAGCTGCTGCATACCCCCCAACAGAGCCCAACAATTACCAATTTAACATTAACAAAACTACAACCACTTTCAAAATGATAAAGTAGACCTAAGCTATAAGTCAAAGGTCCATTTAAAAATACATATTTTTGTGAAGTAAAGTCATTTAGCTACATTGAAAGACTTTTCTGTACTCTGATATTGATTATAAGAATGTTTTGGTAATGAAGGATATAGTGATTTATTATACCACTCTATAAATGGTATGTGTTTCTTCATGGCAAGTGTGCTCTATTTTCTAAAGGTTATTTTGCCTAACATATTTTCTTACTAAACAATAAATATAATCAAATGCCTGTAGCATTAACAATTTTCACATAAATAGGACATGATAGCAAATGCCTGTGATATCAGCATTCTGATAGGCTGAGACAGGAGGATCACAAATTTGAATCTATCTTAGGGATAAGATAGGCAACTTAGGGAAACTTAGTCTCAAAAAAAAAAAAAAAAAGATAATAGTAACGAAGAACTGCAAATGGCATTCATGGAAGACCCTGAACTAAAAATAAGCAAGTAAATGAAAACATTTATTTATTTTAAAAATAACAGAAATGTACCTGTAATCCCAACACTCGGGAGGCTGAGGCAGGAGGATTGGTGCAAATTCAATACCAGCCTGGGCTACAAAATTAAGCTCAAGGCCAGCCTGAACTGCATAGTGAAACCCTGTCTCAAGAAGGAAAAAAAAAAAAGAAAGAAAAAAAAAAAAAAAGACAGAAATGGATAGTAAAAAAGACAGAAATGGATAGTGAGGAAATGAACATTTTGACCACGTTTAAAGAATCAAAGCTTCGGGGCCCGGCAGGATGGCTCAGGGCTCTAAAGCACCTGCTTAGGAAAGCTTGGGCGGCTTCAGGGACCGCAGTTCGATCCCTGGCACCACATGGTGCGGCAGCCCTGCCCTTAGGGAAGGCTGAGCTGGCCATAAAAATAAATAAATAAATAAACAAACAAAAGTTCTGAAACAAGAAAAAAAAAAATTCTTAAAAAAAAAGAATCAAAATTTGAAGAGCTATTTGTTAAAAACTAAACCATTCTTTTGATGATAAACTAACACCATTTAACATGCATGTCACCAGTGCGACAATAGATTTTCCAGCTTTTCCTGTTTATAAATATTACTTCTAATACTTACTGGTTGAAGTTAATACCGTATTGTTATCTAAATAATGTCTATATCAGCAGTTCTCAACCTGTGGGTCACGACCCCTGCGGGGGTCGAACGACCAAAACACAGGGGTCGCCTAATGCCATTCCGAATCATAACTGTAGCAAAATTGCAGTTTTGAAGTAGCCACCAAAATTATTTTTTGGTTTGGGGTCACTGCAACATGAGGAACTGTATTGCGGGATCATGACATTAGAAAGGTTGAGAATCACTGGCCTACACTATAAGTTTGTTGGCGTAGTACAGAAAAACAGTGTATGTTTAGAAAAAATTTTCATTCATGACTTTTTAGTTTATAATAGAAATGAAGAAAATGATTTACTTCCGAGGTCTCTATTTTCTTCTTGTTAAACTCCTTCATACAATATTTTTAAATATAACCCATAATGACAGTAACTATGCAAAATCTATAGGACAATAACTAGTACCTTATCCAACTTGGAAGAAATATTAGCAAAACTGGGTCAAGTGGTATGCGCCTGAAATTCTAGCATTCTAGAGAACTAAGGAGGGGAGATAAGGAGATTGAACCTGGCCTGGGCAGTTCGGGTATTTAGGGAAACCTGTCTGATAATAAAGAAAAAAGGGGATGGGATATAGCTCAGTGTGAAGGCCCTGGGCTTAATTCCCAGCATCACAGAAAGAAAAAAGGAAGGAAGGAAGGAAGGAAGGAAGGAGGAAGGGAGGGAGGGAGGGAGGGAGGGAGGGAGGGAAGGATGGAGAGAGGGAAGGAGGGAAGGAAGAGGGGCAGAGGGAGGGAGGCAGGAAGGAAGGTAGACAAGCAGAAGGTAATTAAAATGGTCATGAAGCGACAGTATCTTCCCTGAGCCCTCTTTCTACCTCCGTCTTCATCCTCTCAACACCCTTGCATTCTTTTTTTTTTTTTTTTTTTTTGCCTTTTTGAGACAGGGTCTCACTATGCAGTACAGGCTGGCCTTGAGCTCACTTTTGTAGCCCAGGCTGGTCTCGAACTCGCACCGATCCTCCTGCCTCAGCTTCCCAAGTGCTGGGATTACAGGCGTGAGCCACCACGCCCGGCTCCACCCTTGCATTCTTCAGTTGTCCCGGCCTTATGCCTCAATCCATTCTTAGCTCTTTTTCTGTGTACTATGAGAATAGCTTCATACTTTAATAAAATGAATAACTTAAAAACAAAACGGAAGTGAGAAGGGTGCCTCGAAAACAGCTGCGGGAGCCCCTCAGTGGCCTTCACATGCCCATTAACACAGAGGGATCGTGAGGCCTCTGCAAAATCGCAAGCTAGAAAAGCAAGGATAAGGCAGGGGCAGTGCGAGCTGCAGTGGGGTGCATATCATGGACAGTTCTAACAGTTGTGTCATCACGGTACTGGACTCTTCAAATAGGGTCAGCTCAATTTAACCAAATATAGTGTAAGAAAAATCAACCAAACAAAGAATGTAATGAAACTATTAAAGAGCAGAGTTGGAAAAATAAGCACAGAACTATTTTTCTTTGGTGGTGGTGGTGGTGGGGGGGGAAGATTCTCATATAGAAAGAACTGCTTCCCTAGACTTAACTAAAAATAAATCAGCATGCAGCATTTATTCTGCATCACCATTTATGAGTCAGTATTCATCACATGGTGCTCACAGCCCATGAGCTTTATAAGCAGTTCTGATATGCGAGGTTCAGTATCTTGACACAAATCACTGGGGTTTAAAAAGACACTTTCTATGTTTAGGTTCCCTTATCCCCAACAAGTCTATCTTCCATCAGAAGTTACATAATCAGAGAGTAAAGAGAACACAATGTGTACAAACTCCTGCAACTGAAAAGATGGCTCTGTTCTGGAAGGTGGGGACCTTGATCTATGTCGGATGAACGGGAAGCGGTAAGGACAAAGAGTCCACTTGAGATGCTCGGAACTTGCGCTGTAGTAAGCTTGTGAACAAGTCTCCCACCAGTCCTTCCCCTTCCCTTTTCTCCTTTTCCCCTTGTCCTCCTGCCCCCATTCTCTTGCTCTCTTTCATTTATTTTGCAGTCCTGGGATTTGAACCAAGGACCTTTATACTGAGCTACACATACTCAGTGTTATTTTTGTCTTTGAGACAGTCTTGCTAAGTCACTCATTTGTCCAGGCTGAACTTGAATTTGAATCTTCCTGTTTCACCTTCCCCTAGTTTTTTTTTTTTTTTTTTTTTTAAAGATAGGCTACTTAGTGCCTTGACTTATAATAATACATTATAACATCTATATATTTTAATATTTTTTTCAAGAATGATTGATGAATGCCTGCCAGATAGCTCAGCAGACAAAAGCACCTGCTTAGGCAGATGCAGGGACCGGGGTTGATCCCTGGTGTGCCATGCTGGCACTGGGCCAGGGTGCACTGAGACAGTGATTGAGACTGGGGATGGTGGTGTGTATCTGTAATCATGATCTGTGTAGTGAGACTCTGGAAACCTGTACTAACTATATTAAAAAAAAAAAAAAGAATTATTGAAGAAATAAATACATGTTACCATTGCTATGCTAGGGATTAGTTGCACAGAAGTGCACAAGCTAGACATGAAAAGTTTCTTAGTGAGCCATGTGGACAGTGAACAATTAGCCCAACAGCTTTCTAACATGAGGTCAGCAGGATAACAAGATAAAACGTATTCTTATAGGGACAGTGCGGTGGGCATTATCATATGCTTTGAAAGGAGAAGCTTCATTGTCAAAGAATTTAAGGGGAAGCCTAGTCAAGGAAAACTTCTAGGAGGAATTGTCGCTGTCTTGGAGACTGTGAGGACGGGAGTTAGCCAGGCACAAGCCAGAGTGCTCAAGAATGTTAAGGCAAAACTTTCAATGTTGGAAACTGTTGATTTAAGCCTCTTATGGCTCAAATTAATATGGCTCAGCATGTTAATCTAGCTTTACATTTTATGCCTCGTGGTTAAACTTTTCTGTTGGGTGGTTTAAGGGCAAGTTAAAGCAAGACCTGCATAACAAAACATGTAACTTTTGTATCTCCCAAGGTCAGTCAAATCCCCTCAAAGTTTACTTTAAAACCATGTACAGTGCTTTATAGAAATGTTGTCAGTATCAGCCATCTGGATGAGTCATGGCCATTGCTTGACCAGTTTGCTCTCAGTAAAATCCTGAGAGAATGTTTTCTCTCTAGGTGACTCTCCTTAAGTAGTACACTGTATAACTTCAATCCCTTTCCTCTGTAACCCCATAATCTCCTTGAACAGAAAATTTGGGAATCCACCGGAATATAGGATGTGATATCACAGGTTCTCTTATGTCCTGAGTCCTCACTGACCTTGAAGGGCTAGGGCCAAAATATTGGCTATCCTTGTAGCCCTTCTTCTTCTCCAATTTTTGGTCTATAGACTTATATACTTAACCTTCCAGAAGAAAAGCTTAGTGATACTATTACCCTACAACATAGGTACTTGAGCTTAACATCACTGTCTTCCTGAGTATCAAACATCTTAGACTTAACTTGGGATTGGTATTATCCATCAATCATTGCTATTCTGATAAACCTCTATAGAATGTTCTAAAAGCAGTTACACATTTTTACACAGGAATTTAGAAATCTAAGCATATACAAGCCGGGCGTGGTGGCTCACGCCTGTAATCCCAGCACTCAGGAGGCTGAGGCAGGGGGATTGGTGCGAGTTTGAGACCAGCCTGGGCTACAAAAGTGAGCTCAAGGCCAGCCTGAACTGCATAGCGAAACCCTGTCTCAAAAAGACAAAAAAAAAAAAAAAAAAAAAAAAAAAAAAAAAGAGATCTAAGCATATACAAAATGGTAGCCTTGGGGGCCCGGCGGGATGGCCCAGTGGTCTAAAGCGCCTGCTTAGGAAAGCTTAGGCGACCGCAGGGACCACGGTTTGATCCCCGGCACCACATGCTGCGCCAGCCCTGCCCTCAGGGCAGGCTGAGCCAGCCATAAAAACAAAAATAAATAAACAAACAAAAGTTCCGAAACAAGAAAAAATAAAATAAAAAAATTAAACAAAAAAACAAAAACCAAAATTGTAGCCTGTCAATATTTTGATATTTTTCCTAGTCTCTCTCATTTAATATTTTTTTCTGTAAACCAACCATTTACTTGAGAGAGAGCATAGCAATAACTAAAATTATATTAGAAGAAGCACATATCTAAAAGACCAGAATAACAGGCATTCCAAGCATAGTTTTAGTGTTACCATTGCTATCCTCAGTGTGATAAACCTTTAGGAGGTTCTTATCACCCACTGTGATTATGAAACACTGGATTATGTATACAACTACTTTCACTTAGTTCAATGAGAATTTTTTTTTGTGCCAATAATGATTAGAAAAATTATCATGTCTACATCCTGTGATCTGTATAACTACTAGGAGGACAACAATATGCATTCTATCAACTACTGGAAATGTACTACTAACGTGTTTTGAAGCTGTCACATTGTTATTTCTTATTAAATGCAACAAAAAAATTTTAAATCAGAAAAAAAAAGAATGTTGAGGTACCGCAGTGGTTCAGACGTGCAAGCTGGAAAATTTGAAAGTGCTTTTGTAAGGTTGTAATGGAGACTGCAGAAGCTTTGGAGGGCAGAGGTAAGGACCCAGAGATAAAGAAGATGATATGTGGAAGGCATCTAGTTTCATTGCAAACTGAAGTTTGGGAAAAACCATGGATCTTCCTCATTGATCACCTGGCAGCAAATAAATAGGTTATACATCGGAAGAACGCCATCAATATTTATCAAATATCTTCAGGAAGTGTCTTGGTGATGACCTAAGCCACTTCCAAGTCTCAAGTTCTTCTAAACCCTATGCATGGTCACACTCTGAAGTTCTTATTGCTCTAAGGCCTAGCGCACATACGCACATACGCATGCACAAATGCAGTCGTTACACTGTCCCTTTTCTGTCCTAGAATTGTCTATCATTTGTTATTTTCTAGTTCCTGATCACTGCCATTTTAGTTTTTATATTTGCAACCTCTGCTAAGCATTGAATTTACAATAGCCTAAACGAATAAAAACATAGCAATCACTTATTGATAGATTAGTTCAAAATCTACATGCTATTGGCACATATAAGACATTTTAAATTCTAAGGGAAGGCACGCAATCTCAACTTTAAAGATCATCATTCATATTCAGATTCAGAGGGAATTTGAGTCTCTGTGATATTTTTTCTCCTGAAAGGAGTGGTGCATGGGGGGGGGGTACTGAAAACTCTCCTGGCCAATAGTTCATGGTTGCTTGCTGTATTTTTCTACGTCTTTTGTGAATGGAATTTCAAGAGAAAACCTTGATGAACATTCTCCAGAGTAGCAGAAGGTCAATGCATTTAACTAGATGTATAAAATAAATCAGTTTCCTAATACACTTTCTAACATTAGAGATGTTTAGTTCATAACAGCAAATAAAACTGCAACATATAAATCACCAAATCATTTCTAAAAGTCAGGGGGACTCAATTGGCTGCCAAAGTAGGAATAGTGCTTTGCACATAACAGTCAACTGCGTAAAAGCAATTTGCCTTTATGTTCTGGTAATATTAAAAAAAATCCTCAAAGAAGGTTCTGCAGAATCATAGTCTGTTGCAATAAACCATAATAAAGTAATTACAGCTTGGGTTTCTATCAAGGTTCTTGCCAAGTAAATGTTCATTTATCTGAAATTTGCTTAAAACAAATAGATTAGATTCATTTCAGGAACAAGAATGACATGACTTTTTTTGTTAACACTGATTAATGATTTCAGTTTTCTAATGCCATTAGTTGGCTCTCATCATTTTATCACTTGAAAAATGGTCTCCAGAATGTGTGGGATTCAGCTCAATGTGCATGTCTGCCCGTTTCTTATATTCTACTGACCTCTAGAGACTACACGTGTGTGTAAAAATTACATACAGTATGTGATCATAAACACAAAACATATATCACAAATGCCACACGGGTTGAGAATGAAAGGAACTCAAGGATGCAGGTCCATTTCTTTATGCACAGACAGGTGGGCGCAGTTACTTTCCACGCTGAGCCCGTGGACAGCACCCTTGTCGTGTTCCTCGCTTGGATGAATGGTGCTCAGGACACACAGGGCAGTGGACAGCACCCTGACTGGCCTCTGCTCTGTAGCCAGCAGCCCATGCATGGCAAGAGGAATGCTGACTTTTTCGAATGTCTCTCTCATAAAACCAGGTTTATTTTCAGTTGGGAGCAGATTATTTTATGAGCATCTTCTCCCCCTGAATCGTAAATGTCTGTATATTTTTTTCTGACTCTCCTTCTAACCAGGCCAAGGGCATAAAGTATAGAAATGCCTCAGGCATTTCAGAGGGCTTGGCAGTCCTTGTTTGTTTTTCATATTTTCTCTTTCTCCTGTCCTCTCCCCTGCCCTCCCCTGGCCTGTCCTCCCCTCCTTCCCCCTCCCCTCCCTGCTCTGTCTCTGTCTTGCATCTAGTTATTAATTATATTTACACCCTTTCCAATTATCAATTGTAGTTATGCATACAAATGCAACATTAAAATAATTGCTAATGCTAAACTAGATCACGTACTTCTTAAGAATTATACCTTGGACTGAAATTGTAGCTCAGAGGTAGAATTACTTGTGGGACCAAGCGTGTAGAAGGTGTTAGGCTGGATCTCCAGCCCCAGAAAATAAATAAATAGTATACACATCATGCCTGGCTCGTGGTATTTCTAGTACTTAGCACATGATGTATCAGCTTATAGGAAATTAATAATATCAATGAGAAAAATCATATTTCATCAGCAATATATACTGCACTGTATCTTCCCAAGCATATAACATCCCCTTGTATATATTTACAGATACAGATGTATTAATATACATATTCTCCATATGTATGTATATATATATGTGTATATATAATACCATCATAGGTACAAATACTGAGGGATGTTCTATATATAGTTCACATGACTACATTTGTTAATGATTTTTCTAAAAATTTCTGTATAATTTTAAGATTATATACTATATTATTTTTTAAAAGTCTCATTTATTATATGGATTAGAAATTTGTAGCCATTATGCTATATCAATGGCTAAATCTACAGTATTAATAATTTCAAATAAATTTCTTTCTCTCAAGACTCATTCTTCATTTAGCGATAAAATAGTATTTTTTAGTAGCAGAGGGACAATGATACTTTGTGCCCTTTAGCCTATTGTGTCAATTATATTATAAAGTGTGTATTTTATCACTTACATTAAGTTACACATTTGGAAGTAGAAACATCTTGTGAATTTTTATTAGTACCTCAGAGTGCTGCTAATTATTAATAGGCACATTTGTCTAATAGGGCCAAGGCAAGGGTAGAGGGTATTTTTTGATTAAAAAATTGTTACAAAGTGGAAGAGCCAACTACGAGAGTCTGAAAATATCCACAATACAAGTGTCAGAATAAGAGATGAAACCAAATTTTGATTCTTTGCTAATATCCAGTCATAGAACCTGCTTCTAGTTTTGCAGTGTGGTAAGAGCATGAAGACTTCCACACATGTTCTAAGACCTGAAAACAACAGATGTACTTCAAATTCTTCTACCCGTTCAGCCTACTTCTGGTGTGCAAAGGCTTTAAAATCTTCACAGCCCCAAAGGTCTCAAGGACTGTGAGACTTTCAGCGGATGGAATCCTACAAAATAAATAATTTATCAAAGAATGACTGGTATCCAGCCAGTGATGTGTATAAAAACCCACTTTTGCATTTCACATGAGGGTAGCATGCTAATGAGAATCCTGATTTACATCAAAAGTCACCCTGGCCTGATCATGTAGCTGCTTAATAGCTGCCTAACCCAATTTCCAACTAGTTAATAAGAAATAGTTGGCATAGAGGAACCAGGGGGAAATGATATATTAGAAGAAGGAAACCAGTGATTTACTATTATTATTATTATTATTATTATTAATTATTATTATTATTGGTGGTACCAGGGGTTGAACTCAGGACCTTGTGCTTGCCAGGCAAGCGTCTATTCCACTGAGCTATCCCCCAGTCCCCCCCTCTTTTTTTTACAGGACCAGGGTTTGAACTCGTGACCTTGCACTTGCCAGGCAGGCACTTGTGCCACAGAGCTATCTCTCCTGTGCCTGATTTGTTATTACTTGAATTTATTGCTTTACCTTTCTATTACTCAAAGACCCTGGCAAAATATTTTAAAATAAACAAGTAAAGTAAGCCATCGATTGTCACTAGAAAAACATTCCCTTTCCTAGGAATGAAATTTAGCTGGTCAGTTTTAGTGAATAGTTTCAAAAAAAGTAGATCTTTCATATAATTAGAACTCCTGAGTGATAATTCACTGGTCTGGATTTTTGCTGCTCACATATGCCCTTCCATATCATTAGTGAAGGTACCAACGATTAGAGAAACGATTCACATCAGGTAGTTAGAGAGAAGACCAGGGAGTCAGAAAAGAAATCTGAATAATCCCTATGCCAGAAATTCAAACCCTGAATAATCAGAACTGTACTATGTAGGCAATTAGGATTCTGTCCAGTTAAGAGAAATTTGTAATCCATTCTGTTTCAAACCTGTAAAGTCACATTTCTCAAAAACTTGTATCTCGGCCTCCAATGGCTTAAAAAGTTCTCTTTACTAGATTGTCTCCAATTACAGAAATCCTTCCTAAGTACAAGGCTACAGAAGTATATTAAACCTGCAGGATACCATGTAGCTGGCTGTTTTACAGAACCTCACTGCACAAAGATCTCAAGGCATGATGTAATACTACCTAAGTAATTCACCAAATCTGGTAATGCTATTTGTTCAGGTCCCGAGTATTGTCTTACACAGGGCAGGGGTGTGTGTGGCACTCAAGATGTCTTGACACAGAAGGTTCATAATAGTAAGCAAGGGGGATACCAGATAGATTTAATCTTCCTCTAAGAATACCCCCTCACTCCTGCATACCTGCCCCTTGCACATAAAGAGTAGGGCTACTATGGACTTCAATAGCTCTGCCAGCAATAAAAGCGGAACTGCAAGGATCACAGAGCTGTGAGCAGGACCAGACTTGGCCCTAATAGTAAGAGTGAAGTCTACAGTAAGAAGGCAGCTCAGGTGCAAAGCTTCGCCGTGGTGCTGCATCAAAATAGGGCTGGTGTCTATTAAACAAGAGATAGTAATCATATAGCTGTATTAAGATACATGCCTTCAGTGAATATAAGGATTTATACGCTGTGGATTTGTGAGTGTTGTTCTTTCCAGGGTTTTTAGAATCCTCTGCAAATGCACAGAAGCAAAACAGTCAAAGAAGGCAGGCTGGAGCAAAGAGAAAAAAAAAATCCACCTACATTCAAGGTATGAGACAATAATTTCTAAGCCATTGGGATCTATTTTTTCCCTTGCATTGTAATGCAGTCAAGTGTATGACTGATGCCTTTTGTGTTTGATAATGTCAAGTGTGAATGTCATGGCCAGCCCCCCATCTCTGATGGTATTAAAATGGTGGGAAGATGAAAAGCTTGGAAAACTAAATGGAACAAATTAAATTAAAGTGGCTAGAGGACAAGGAAAGTCATTCATCTGTAGTTAGGTTCTGAGGGGACAGGGGTAACTCTGCCTACCTAGCCATAGTGATCAAACCAGGGTTTCTGAAAAAAAAAAAAAAAAGGTGGTTCTCTTTTTATTTAGTTGCACTAATAATTATTTTTACTCTTCTCATTATGAGGTCTGTGAAATTCAAGAAATCATCTTGTATGTTTATATGGAAACTTCTGTTACACAGTCTGAGGCATCTGCAGAACCAAGCTTCTCAGCCAGATATGCTAGGTATCAAGGAGTTCAAGGTGAGCTAGTCAAGGCTTATACCAAATATAACTGACAACATGAGCAATTCAGCAGGGAAATTAATGCCAAAAGCATATACGTTTTCAGAAAGATGAAAAGTCTCAAAGATCATTCTTATCCATCTGGATCAATGTCAAGAACCAAGAGATAAGCATAATGCTAATTGATTAGGCCCAAATAGCACAGAAAGAGTTCCTACATCTTCTAAAAATGACATGTGTTCTCTCTGACAAATAGTAGAGATTTTCTTCTGGTATCATGAAAGTGGTGTGCATACCCAAAATGCCACCCTAATGGGGCTATGGCGTCTGCAGTACACATAAGAAATTGCAATAATTATAAAAGGAAGGTGTTTCATTTAGCTACTCTCCCTCCCTCAGCATTATTTCCCAAACTGTATTGTTTCTATGTAGTCCAGGGCAGATTATCCACTGCCTTCAGCGTGGAGAGTAGAAGTTCTCTCTGTTTTCTCAATAGCTTCCCATAAAGGTAAAGCAGTGCTTTAATGGAATCAATAGCTCCTTAAGGCAGCAATTTAACATGAGAAGAGATGTCCCCTGGACAACTGTTTTGAAATCTCTTGAGGGGAAACCACTTGGCATTGTGTGAGCTCCCTTGCACTCTCTTGCTTTCTAGAGCACGCGTCAGCTTCCACCAGCCTCTAGAGCTCACCTCTCTCCTCTCCTGTGTCCCCTCAAATACTTCGGTTTGCCATTCATGCTCCTGCACTGCATCAGCATCAACTGTTCTCTTGGTGTTGCTTTCTTCATGTTCCCTCATATGGCGCTGGTAGGGATTATCTTGTTCTCATCTTCCACTCCTAACTTTAAGGATTTCCTCAACTTGCAGCGACTTTTCCCTCATGCTGTCCTAAGAAGGGAAAGGAGGACTGGATGTATCTAGCCTGTATCTAGTGCTGTGGGTGGTTCTCAAGCCTCTGTCTCCTTGAAGCTCGGCAAGTGTACAGATATACGTTGTTGGGAGGGGTCCCACTTGGAACATTTAACTCAAGGTGCTTGAAAGAAAGTTACTAAGTGCTCAGTAGTAACTAGAGAACAAAGAAAAAAAAAAGAGAGAGAAGCAAATAACTAAAAAAAAAAGCCAGAAGTAGAGATAACATTCCTGCCAAATTAGAAAGCTTTACCTTTTCAAAAACAGAAAGAAAACAAATAGCAAGGTGGTGAATACAAAATGTGCGTTTGAATCAAAGCGAAAAGAGAAAGAAAAAAAAAATCAAGAAAATAATAAAGAAAACAGTAAACCCTTAAACATCTTTATCCCAGTGGACTTATAGTGCTAATTACAAAACAGAAGTAGCTGACACTCATGCTTTCTAAATATAAGCTTTACCATCCCAGGAAAAAGCAATGAATGGGTGTTAAATCAAAACATGCTATGGAGCATTTCACACCTCAGGAATGAAAACTGACAAAGAAGAGTTTCAGTGCAAAAGAAAAATCCACTGGCACACAGCTAGGTCTGGCTAAGGCAAAAAGAAGAGAAAGCTAGCCAACATGGGTTGGACCCTTGTCCTAGGTGGAGGTGATTTTGCAATGCCCAACACAACGCTCACATTGGAAAAAAAAATACACACTACTCTTTTCACAATTGAAATTGGTTAATTGATCATTTCCAAAAATAAATATTCCCCCAGATAGAGGTCATTGGTTGCCTGAAATTGCATCAGTTTGTGTCTGGGTACGAGAATCTTGGGCTCCTCTGGGATGGCTTTGTCATTTTATCAGAGTGATTAGCAGCGGAGTAGTTCCAGCGTGGAGCCTTTCAGCTTTTAGCACTCATATTTGCTTTTTGCATTCCTATTTTCTCCATCAAGCTTTGGAGCATTTGCTTTGGAAATCTGGCACTTAATATCCGATGTTAATTACATTTCCTATTCTGAGGAAAATCCTATTGGGCTAATTTTTCAAAATCATATAATAAAAGAACTTCAGTGACAAACCATGTAGGTTTTCGATTGTTTTTTATGGGTAGATCTATTAAGCACTTAATATTCAGTGGGAAAACAGTCTCAGAGCAATGAAATTCTATTACTTTAGAGGTTGCATGCTTTTAATTTCTTAATATTTCATTACATGTTGGCAACTGGTGCATATTTTTATAATGCGTTTGATCATTACTCTTCTCAGGGTATTCTATTTCAGTTCTTCCTCTGACATCATATTTGCATGTTAAAGGGTTTTAGCATTCAGGGATGAAATATTCTGAATAGTAATGTGCAGTTAACTTGATTTTTTTAAAAACGGAAAACAGCAAACACACATTATATATAGGGACTAAAGGAGAACAATCTCATAATTTAAAAATCTAACTCAAGTTTTAATAGCTTTCTATAGAACATCGTAAAAGGTAATGATTCAATATAATTCATTAATTAGAAAATTATGCAAAGTGCTATCAGTAGAGTTTGGGGAGAAGGATCTTTTTTCTTGCTTTTTATAAGTCTACTGCATTTCTTTTTTAAAAATAATCATTTCTTTGCTCTCCAGCAACATCTACTGGAAAAGTCTGAAAAATGCTATTTATATGGATCTGATAGTTTGAGTAAGGATAGCTTTGATCAACATCTACCTAGAAAGTACATGTGAACCACAGTCGAGTTCACAACAAACTGATTTCGGCTGACTGTGGTCCAATTTTGTTCCCAGGGACGATGGATATGCAGAGATGTCAGTAGCCACAGTATAACTTCAAATTTATCACAGCCTCCCCTTGAAAAGTCATTTTCAAAATAAAGGTATAACACTTCTACGATAAAGACAATATGTTTCCCTGCTTCCACTTCTCAGTGGTTGTCACTTATTCAAGAAATAATCATCAGTGGCAGAATAACAGCCCGCAATATTTAGGCAACAGCTAAAGTCAAAGAAAAGATCTCATGCAAGAATGCAAGAACGAAACATAGAAAATGACGATTTGCGAAAAGCAACTATGAGGTTCTATAAAGTTGCTTAAGGTGAAACCAGATCACTACCTGCGAGGTGATTTTTAAAACTCACTCTATTACTCCCAAAATGAGTACATAAACACATCCCATAGATTGTATAGCAGTTTATTTTTCCCATATTCCCATTTATCTCTGGCCTTTAAATCGAGTTTCCCTGCGCCTGCCTGGGGGGCTTCGCGGGCAACTTCTGCCAGTAGTGATCTTTGGATGATGCGGTAGGACCAGACCCATATCCAGTGGGTCCTCATTCTCCAGTACCAAGCAGTTCCTGCTGTCCTCATGAAACTGCACTAAGGGCTGAGCCCACAAGATGCCATTCGATGGTCTTACACATGAGACATGTCAGAACATGGTACTGCGCGGCAAGCCCGGTTTAGAAACTCAGCAAGAAAAAAAATCTCATCACCAATTTTAATATATATATATATATATATATATATATATATGACTATATTTTATGAAGGCTCTAAAATCACCTTTCTATGTTCATTCCTGAGGAGCATTCTTTCCACAGAATTTTGTACTTTCAATATTAAATTTTCCCACCCCCCCCAACCCCCAATCTCTGGAAAATGAAATGAAACATTTGGGTGATATCGTAGGTGGAAACTTGGAGAGAATTTTTCATCCTTAAATAAAAAAGTTGACCAATTGGAGATTTCTGTTTTTGCATCCCCAAATGTCAGTTCATTCATACCAGCAATAAATTCTATCAGCAGAGGCAAATGAGCACATCCACAGTGACGGAGGTTCAAAACAAAGAGCCAAAACTTTAAAACAACAACAAGAGCAACAAAAATTCAGGGCTGGCAAGGTTGGAGCTTATTGTATTTCATGTGTGTTCAATGTTAAAATAGATGTGAGCCTTTCTGAGCCTCATCCCAAAGCTCTCTCCAGGAGCAATGCCATCCAATATAATCTGCAACTTCCATTCACAGCACACAAAAAGGGCATCTTCCGCAAAGCTCTTTCCAGGGGAGGGTCACATGCATACTAGATTTAGGGTCCTAATGCAAAGTTCCGACTGGAGCCTAATAATGAGAGCCCCTCCATCATTAAGCAGCTTGGAACCCAGCAAGATTTCTCCAACAGCACCTCCGAGTTCACTCCCCTTTCAAACTGTCATAATTCCGTTATCCCAATTATATACTGGCTCCATTTCTAGAACGTGCCTTCACCTGATGTTTTAACTTCATATTTCATTTGGGACAACACTTAATCTCTATTTATGAATCATCAACCTGACACAGGTTAAGGAAATATAAGAAGCGCCTCACCCACAAGATCCGAGCCAAACAAACCCCAGCCTCCAGACTTAAATAAACTCTACCCCTGCTTAAACCTCCGGTGAAAAATTATTATAACGCATCAGAAGTTCAGTTACAAGACAAAATTTCAAAAACCAGCTGTTTCTTACGGTTTAAGTCCCAGAGTTCAAAAGCACTATCAATTGGGTTATTTTTTTTTTTCCTTTTCCATTAGCTGTTTAGAATTTAACGTAATGCAAAGTGCTATTCTGATCAAAATCATCTTTCTCATCTTTCCCCTTAAATAAAAGGGAGGAGAAATCATTCGGTATAAATGCATTTACTGTACAAATCTATTTTCAATTGAATTTGCTGCATGCTCTAATTCATCAAAATTAATACAGGTACTTTCTATGTTAAACAAAAGGAAGCCGACTGAAAAATCGGCTTCTGCTGCGGATGCCTTTCTCAATTACAAAACGGCGAAAACAGAGATTTAACTAAGCCACTCGGTCAAACCCTCGGATCGGCGCTCTTACCTGCCTCAGCTGAAGGCTTCCTTCCCTTGTTAGCAGCGGGCAGCATCTCTAGAGCTCGCTCCAATCCTCACCACCGGTCTCAAATTACACCGCTAAGTCCACCCCCTCGCCTTTCCCCCTCTCTTTATTTTCTTTCTTTCTTTCTTTTTTTTTTTTTTTTTTTTTTTTTTTTTTTTTTTTTTTTTTTTTTTTTTTCCAGCAAGAAAATGCTTATTGAAAGTGATTAGTTTTTGTTGTCCCTTTTAAGTTCCTCCTGCGGGAAGGAACAGGGGAGCAATGTGACGCCACCTTTTAATCTTTTGTAAGAGTGAAAAGGCAGAAAAGGAACGCTGGATCAAACTGAGCTGCACACATGACTTAAACTCGCAGGAGACGCCGCTGCTGCCTGGCGAAAGCACCGCTAGGCTTGAGTGTAAGAACAGAGAAGAGGAGAGAGTCAATGGAATGTGACAATGTGTGTGCATCAAAGGCAGGAGGAGAGAACAATGAGCGAGCGAAAGACAGCGAGAGAGGGAGAGAGGGAGAGGGTGAGAGAGACTGGGAGAGAAGGAGAGCGAGAGGGAGCGAGAGGGAGAGAGGGGGAGAGAGGGAGAGAGAGGCAGAGCGAGGCAGAGCGAGGCAGAGCGAGGGAGAGCACGGAGAATTGAGAGCGGGTTTCAGGCAAAGGATTCTTAGAATCAAGCCCCAGCGCAGGGTCTGGCAGCTTCTGTTTTTATCTCCGCGAGCATGATACACTGCCTCTCTTATTTAGAAACACATTCGTGTATCTTCCAGGTTTGAAAACTGAGATAATCGCAGTGTGTCTCTGGTTTTGTCTGATTGGCATTTAACTATGCCGGGTACCTGTGATTTTTTTTTTTTTTTTTTTTTAAGGATGCATTTATGTGCAATTTATTTCGCATATTTATTTATGTAGGCAAAAATGAAAGCTGCTAATTTCTACGGCAATTTGCAATGTAGTTTCCCTGGCAGATGGAACTCTACTTATCATAACTGCTGACAAACTGCCACGGGAAAACAAAAGAAGAAACAAATGCTTCGTCTTGATAATTGTCTTTAGAAAAAAAAAAAAAAAAAAAGCCCACACCAAAATATTAGTACTTGCAAAATCGATGTTTCCTGATTCAAGTTTAAAAGGTGTTTCTATCCATTAGTTTTAGAAATAAAGGCAAAATGAAAGCAAAGACATGATGTTTGAAAGAAGGGTGCTGGGAAACAGGCTTATTAGGAAAGTGAAAATCTAAATTCTTTTTGGTTTCCTTCCAAATGTGACAACCGGATCTCTTTCTGCAGTCTTGGAGCAGAGTTTCTGAGTCCCTATTGCTACAGACTTTAACTTCTTCCTCTTGCCTTTCTGTATCATTTTAAAGTGGGTTCCATTTTTAAAAGTGAAGTCGAAAAGAAATGACTTCCTAATTCAAATGATTTCCAATGCTCTCCCGTGAGCTTTGTTCCATTTCTACTCTACTCTTGCCACGTGGGGGCCAGGATTACACAGTTAAATTCCCTAAGTGACCTCTGTTATAAGGATGTAAATTGCTGATTCCAAGGTCAAGTATTTGGTATGAGTTAAGTTATTGGTGCAAATGACTGCTTGCTTCCCATGGTAACCTGAGCTAAGCAGGAGTAACTAGCCAGAGAGGAGATTCCAGCCATCGGACTGACCATCTCTTTGAAATGAAGACATTTTAATATCACAAGGTACATGCCATGTGCCCTAGTTATAAATTATCATTTTTGAAAAACTGAAAAAAAAAAAAAAAAAGAAAGGCCCTATTAGATCCAACCATATCTCCATGGGCCCATGATATCTTTTTATCTTTTAGTTCCTGTGTCAGCCACCAGATACAAAATGAGACTTGGTCCAAGAAGTGTCCCGCCCGCTTTGCCTGTTCTGGTCCCAATGCTGAATCCATGCAGGGATTATTAAATCTTGTTAAAACTCACAGTGTTATACATCTCATGGTTTTCCACTAGAGGATAGGTTTTTCCCTTGGATCTAAATAGAGGAGGACCCCCCCCTGCCTCCATGTGCTCAGAATGAAGCTCTACTTATCACTGAGGCAGCACAGAGCGTTGAGAACACACAGTGGCTGAACTGGAGGCAGCTGGCCAGAGAACAGAGAGTGCTCAGATGGAGACGGAAAAGGAAGCTACAAGACTCCGGGAGCTGTGAGGAGAGTCGGTGCTTGGAAAATTCAGGATTCTTTTAGAGACATTTTGCAGAAGGTGGAGAAGCAGCTTCCTTTAAATGACGTTATTGATATAGGTGCACTGGTTAAAATTACCCTTATAGAAGGCAATAAGTAGGCTGAGGAATTTTTTGGCCAATAAAAATAAAGATCCAGATGCAACTATGTTATGACCATAAATAAAAGGAAGGGAGCTGAGGGCTTATTGACCAGGATCAAGAAGACATCGTCAAAGGAAGATAGAAAGAAATCAAAGCCAGAATAAAAGAGATTTGCTTTACTTGAGCTATATACGTGGTGATCAGTGTCTCTGCTTATGTTAAGCACTTCCTTAGTGAAGAGTCATGTACCTTCAGGGGATAGCATTTGTAAATATATATATATGACTTATCTCAAGATAGCTTGGAAGGAAGTTGCCTCATTATACAGAGGTGTCAAAGGTAGTCCAAATCACAGATATTTATTTGTTACAGGAATGTTACTTTTATGCAACTTGTTTCTGTGTGTGGTCTACAGTGACATGGAAGGAACATCACAGAATAGCTAAGTTTCCAGTTTGGGGAGTTAGGTTGCTGGTGACCAAGCCCCAATTCTACTATGTGCTTCCTATGTAACCTTGACAAAGTTATTTTGCCTCTGGGTGGCTGTCTTCTCATCTTACAGTGGGTAAAATTTTATTCATATCATTGGCACTGTAAAGAATAAACTGAGGTTGAGTGTGGCAAAGCATGGCTGTAATGTCTGTGCTTGGGAAGCTGAGGCAGGTGGATCACTGCAATTTTGAGATCAGCATGGGCTACAAAGTGAGCGCAAGACCAGCCTGATCTGCATAGTAAGATCCTGTCTCAAAAGGCCAAGAAATGTATTAATTAAGCAAAGCATTTGCTATCCATGGGTTTTGATCTTGGCACGTAGCAAGGGCTTTGTATATTTCTACTGTTAGGAAATCTACGCCACACCCACTTAAAATTTTTCACTGGTAAACAGGCAACAGTTCATCATTTCAAAATGGATGACTGAGAAAGACTTCCCTCCACCCTGACTGCCCTTATAGGCCTTGGTCATTCAAGCTACCCTCTGAGTCTTTCCTCTTGGATAACATGCTTAAACTTCCACAGGTTCTACACTTAAGTGGGAGAACCTGCCCTCAAAGCAGTCTTTCTCTCCAGTTCCCCTCACCAGAGTAAAATATAAAGGTCTTCGAGTCATTCCAGTGCTCATTTCTTTCCTTTCTAATCATTCATTACCCATAACCCTCCAATACCACCATTCCTGTGTCTTAAAGATGAGTCTCATTGCCTGGCTCCTGGCCCTCCTTGATTTCCACACTACTGTGACAGTCCTCACCGGTCACATTCTCCATATTGCACTGCCTACACAGGGTAAGGATACGTGTCAGGTACCCCTGGGAAAATTCTTAGGTCCCACCAACAACCACACCTAATTTTAACACTACACCTTCCATCCTCTCTAGAAGGCGCTTAGGATCTGAGTGAGGGAAGGTGACATTATTCTAAGTTTGACCTTGAGTGGCTCCAGTGTATGGAGCAGCTAATGGCAAACCTATAGCCTACTATTAGCACCTTGCTAATTGTGATGCCTCTTCCCCCTCCTGCCTGCAGGACACAGCTTATTGAAAACACCCATTTTAAGAGGTACTTCTTTTTTTTTTTTCTCTAATTCACCCTTTATAAGCCAGAATAACACTTGCAACATGACTCTTTGAATGATATCCATTCCCAATATTATTGACTGGTCTGTTGAAAGTCTGTTTTATTTCATTATCTTATGTATTGGCTTTATGATCATTAAAGGCTCACAACTGCTTAGAGAATAAAGGGCAAATTTCTTTGTGTCATATTCAGCCACCTCTGAGGCTGACTCTGACCCAATCATTTTTTCTGTCACTACTGCATAAGAGCTTGCCACCCCCCAGCCTGATCCATAGGCAGCCCCCTCAGAGTCCCTGGCATACCCCTCAGTCTCATTAGAACTCCCTGATTTCCTTCCTTGAGATGAACTTAATGCCAGTCTCCTTATCTAAAGCCAGAACAAGCTACAAGTCTTCTAGAAAGGTGTCCTTGACCTTCCTGGTCTATAGCAGTGATATTGCTTTAATCATAGGAACTATCCAAGGGCCCCAGGAAAGGCGGTGTATATCATCATTAGGAGTGTGGCTTTAGATTTGGCCCAAGGTCCAACTTCTGGCCCTGAAATTTGCTTCCTAATTGTAGAACATTAGTCAAATTTTTTCCTTTCTAAATCTTACTTTTTCTGAGCTGGGAACATAGCTCAGTGATACAGTGCTTTCCCAAGGTCTTGAGTTCCATTCCCAGCACCAAACCTAACAACAGAACTGAAACCCTCTAAATCTTACTCTCCTCATCTATAAGATATTGTGAAGACCTAATTAGCTAATAAATGTCAAGCAATTAGGTCAAATCATATTTTATAGTTAGCAACTCCACAATAAGTAGTGGTTATCAATAATACAAGTGCTTCTTTTCTGAAATGAACTACTACCTTCTGAATTTCAGAGCAACCAGAGATACAGGTGTGATTACAACAATTTTACAGAAGGTAAAACTGAGGTTTGGGGAAATTAATTCATCTGATATCACACAAGTAGCTAGAGTACAAACTCTTACCTTCTTTGCCTTCTAGCTTTCATTACATGCACATGCCACCACTATGTAACTCAGCCTACACTGCATCAGGTTGTTACCTAATTCTCAGGTTTTTGCCCCACTTTTCCAATTATAACCTAAACGAGAGCAATATGCATGTTTTAAGCATCTCTACCTCTCTAGCACCTCTCATCAATCTTTAAACAACAGAGCTTGCTTACTTGGGAAATGGTCGTTGACGGTTTGATCATTTGTGCTCGTGAGGATTACAGTTCTGAGCCACAATGAAATTCAGTGACACCATCTTTGGAGGAAATGGTTTCATCATCTTTTGTATAAGCACCATCAAAATTATACAAAATAATATGAGACAAACATTACATATAAATGAGCCTGGCAGGTAGGAATGAAGGCAGTTCTCTAGAGCAAAATACTCTGTAGGAAAGTGATACTCATACTTGGCATTTATATTATGCTTGAAGATGAGCCCTCAGACCCACCCTTCCATGCACAAAAAAGCGGTAATTATCAGCTGAAAGACATCCCTTTAATATTACCAAGGTAGGATGGAAACAACCACTGAACCCTCTGTGACATTCAGCTACTTTTAATTCATTCTTTTAAGTTAATGCAATACTTATGTTCTCATGTATTTGGTCTCTGGTTCAGTCTGTCTAACACTAAAGTAAGCTGAAACAATATAAAAAATTCAGTGCTCAATACACTTTTCTGGATATATGGCAATGAACAATAAATTAGATTTTCAACAAGCAAGATGAATATTGTAAGTTAATAACTACACAAACACAGTCTTTACCTGTTTGGGCAAAAGTGGAAGTAATTAATTTGAGAAATGCCTTGTGTTTTCCAATTAGGCTAATCAATGGTATCAAGCACTTATTGTCTTACACTTGTCTTGCAGTGCATGAACTTCATGAGGTCAGGACTTTTGATAATTTCTAGTAACTAAATCAATGTGTAATCTGCAACTAGTACTCAATATATATGTGTTTGATAAGTGAAAAAAAATGAATAGTAAGTGGAGTCCTCCTTGGTCAATTTTACCTAAATCCATCTCTGTTTAATAATGTTGAAATATTTCCAGCCAACTGGGTTATATGTATTCAAGCATGCTTTAACCTTTCTTCTTTTCAATGTATTTTGTATAGGGTCTCACTATGCAGCTCACACTTACAGTAATCCTCCTGTTTTCAGCCCCCTCAGATTGGGGAGTATAGGCTTGCATCACCATGCCTGGACTTGGTGGCCAGATCAGCATGCCTGGGGTGGGGCCAGCGTGGCATGTGGTACTGGGGATTGAACCCCAGACCCTGAGTTTTCTTGAACAAGTGTTTAATCTGCTGAGCTATCTCATTAGCCCTTAAGGATGTTTTGTATTCTGTTACCTTGACATGTTCATCTTTTACATGGAATTTATTTTGGAAAATGTGTGCTACCTTTCATTCAATATGAAATTCCTTCATCCTTGAATCTTTTCTAGATTTTGTTAGATCACAGCAAGCACCCTTTCCTCAAATTTCAAATCACTTATTTCCTGGAACACTTTATTATATATAATATTTTCAATTGATCTCCCTTTACCTCTTGACATCTATTATTATTATTATTATTTTTCTTTCTTTATTTATTTTTTTTGGCAGAACCAGGGATTGAACTCAGGCCCTCGCGCTTGTCAGACAAGTGCTTATTCTACTGAGCTATCTCCCCAGCCCTGACATCTATTGGTGGAATGCTGTTATTCTTCTAATTTTACTGGGTCATTTTAACTAGACTCATAACTTACTTATTTTTTAAAAGGTATTTATTTATTTAGTAGAGAGTCTCATTATATAGCTCCAACTTATAGCGATCCTCCTGTCTCAGCCTCCTCAACACTAGAATTACGGTCATGCGCCGCCATGCCTGGTTTCAGGGGCTGGCACAGAACACCCACGGTTCCAGGCTATCAATGCATATAATGCCCGATCAAACCTGGGTCCTTGTGCTTGTCTGACAGATGCTTAGGCCACCGAGATATCTCCTCAGCCCTCATATCTTATTTGATAAAGAGGTTTTATGTTTCCTGAAGGTTCTAAGAATTGCCTTTACTTTTTGTATAACATGCAGCTATTTCTTTGAGTACACATAGGATACGTTCATGAAAACAGATTGATTTTGTGTTAATACTTAAGATATTCGTAGATATATATGTCTAGTCTTCAGAAATTATAGAAATAACTTATAACACTCCCCTTGATCCTGAGCAATCTATGATTAGAATACAGCTAGAATAGTGAAAAAAGTAAGTAACATTTCTTATAACTTTTTACCCTTCAAGTAGCATTAAAGGCTGCTCATTATTTATTTCATGATAGCTATTTTTGAGTACATGCTTTCAGTCAACCACTATCAAGTTAATGTCAGAACTGGCTCCTCACAACAAATAGAGGATTGCTACAAATAGGAAGAGTAGCAACTGCCCTCCAGAAGAACGCAGTTTTTGTGAATCATTATCCATTAGCTGGAAGTTAGCTGGAAGATGTGTTGAGCCATCAGTAGGATTCCTTAGAGAGACAGCTTCTCAGTTCTATAGGCTCTGTTCTAGGGGGTCATATCAGACCCAATTATATATTCATTTCTTTTGGGAGACTTGTTTTCCCTTAGGGTGAATATAAGCATAAAATCATTGTAGAAGACACCTCACCCTAATAAGTCTTTCTCCTTGGAGAGAAGTAGCTCTTTTAGGGGGGATTATATTTTATCCTCATCACAGTTCTCACCAGATTTACCAGAGATTTAGGCTGCTGGAATTGTCTATAAATTACTCTTCTCCTAAATGAAGACACAAACATTCTACAAAAATCAAAAGAAAGAATATAACCTTTGAAGCTTCAAACATGTCTTTAGTGCATTCTTATTTAACAAAGATGAGATAATTCAAGTCCCTTTTCCTGTTTCCAAAAAGGCAATGAGTGTGTAACGTGATTAAAGGTTTATGCTACAGTTTTCTAAAATTAATTTATCAAATATTGTAAGTATATCAGATCTTACTTAGCCAATTAAAACCAATTATTTTGCTTCTAAAATTGCTAACATTAGTTACTGTGTACTGGCATTTTGGTTTCGTCTGCTGAGCAGAAGTTGGTCTTCTCTGTTTTTCATTTGTGATTTGCATAGCGTTTTGAAGAACCTCTTAAGTGAAAACCAAAGTAGCAGCTGCTTAATCATAAAGTAAAAATGGAAAGCAAATCAAGACAGAACCTCAAATCTCTTCTTTCCATGGTGGACCAAATAGAGATGGCCTCAACGAAGCTCTAAGTAAGAATTTACGTTCCTCTCCATTGAGCTGAACACAGGCTTTGGTGAACTATTTGGTTCTTGTTACGGATGTTTTTCAATACGAAACATTTGAAAGCATCCAGCCAGAAGTTTCACAATGATCACAGCCTTGAACGTATTCATCAGAAAAATGCATTCACTGCTACAGGTTTTATTTTTACAGTAACTAGTGTGCTGCACTGTTTGCCGGTTTCTTCAATACTCTTACCCATGACAATCACAAAAGCAATTCACAACCTGACTTATCAGATAGTTCTGTCTTACAATAATCTGGTTGCTATTTGTAAAATCCAGGATAAAACAGTGCAATTTCTGATGCTGAATATCTGAAAAGCTCTGGAAGCTGCTCAGGAGAGATATGCACTAAAATATGTAATGCGATGGAATTACAACAAACAGACATTCTGGAGCGTACACACTCTAGTGCATCTCAGAATACGTGACATTTAATGGTGCGACTTTCAAGATTTGCAAATAAATTCTGCATTTAAACATTCCTCTCCATGCAGTTTTTTCTTTTTCCTTAGCTCCAAATTTAACTCTTTCTTTCAAAATACATAGAGCTTTCTCCAAAAACAATTAATGAAATAACAATTCCTGCTGATGAGCTGTTTCCAGGGAAAAATAAACATAAAAATCTCAATTATATAATTTATTTCTTGAGCCAGTCTCTATGTCTCTATACATACAATGAAGTGCCAACATCTTCCTGATGAGAATTCAGCTAACACAAAAAGTGATAATTTGAACAGTCAGTGGACCCTTCTAATAAATAAGGGGCTTACACTGCAACAAACAAAGCACTTTTGCAGTGATGATACTATGCAGATGTCCAAAAAATAGTGCTATCTGCACACCCTTATGGAGCATTGATTGCAGTTAAAACTTTTTGGGTATTTTCCTAACCGTATATCAGTGTGTGAGAGAAATGGGAACACCACCACTAAGAGGCAGTATAGTGCAATAAAAACATTATCATATTTCAATTCCTGATCTGCCACCATCTCAATATATAACGTTGACCACATCACTTATCCACTATCTGTCTCCACTTCTCCATCCACTGACTGGAACTAGTATCTTCCTGCTTCTGACAAAGAAGTTAATGAAAGCATAGGTACACTTATAAAGGCAGAACTCCTTATCCTTTCTTTGTGTAGTTAGATACTACCAGAGCATAATCTACTCCGAGTAAATAAGGAACTGTACTCTGGAAGGTAACTGCTCTTCTGGAGGCTGCTGCGGCATCAATTAATAGAATGATGTCATAAATCACTCAATAATACTGCATTGATCAGAAGAATTAATGCAGCTCACCTCTGTTGCCCTCAGTGCAATACCATGTACTCGGAGGAGGCACAATAAATATTAGCTGATGATGATATTGACATGGCATCATGTACAGTTACAGAACTAAGTGAATTATTAAGTTTACCGTTGTTCAGAAAACTCATTGAATAATTACTGGCAATGAACAAAACGTAACCCTGGCCGTATTGACCAAACAATGATATACGCTCATGCACAGTAACAATATCAACCATCCCTAGAAATGGAATAGTGGTATGTTCATGACTTGTAAGAACAAAAGCAAAAAAAGTACACTTCAGAGTAAAATGTGCATATCATTACCCCTCAGCTGCAGCCCATCATCCTTGCTTTGTTGGATTCTTACAGAGCCTTGTAAGGGCTCTCCATGCTTTCTGCTTTGGCTCCTTGGCTCGTGGTCACACTAAGAAATCCTAATGTGTCCTGCTTCATATATATTCTCTTTTGCATGGTCCTATTCCATGCTGACTGTGGGACTGGCCTGGTAAATTGTTTTTGGCCAGTGGGCACTAGGGATCATGGTATAAGCAAGAGCATGATGGTCTTTGGAGCATAGGGATCTGTCTTCCCTGTTGGAATAGGGGTGCCTATACGAGAGAAAGCTAGTTCTGGCCTCCTAGAAGATGACAACTGCAGTAGATAGACAGGTGCCAGTATTTCATGGGGTCCCATCCTATCCCACCAGCTGGATGGGAATGCGTTAGGGAATACAGGCACACCCAAGAAAAGAACTGCCCAGAGACTATGTCACAGCTTGAGAAATAATGAAGCACTGTGTGAAGCCACCAAGGTTCAGTGTACTTTGTCCTCTACCAACAGTTAACTGATACAGCCCCCTAGTGATTATTCTCTACTCTCTAAGCAGGGGAGACCAGGTAATTTCAGTCATCCATCGCAGGGGAGCGGGGACTCCTCTACCTGTCTAATGACAGGTGACAAGCACTTTGCCTTTCTCAGTGTACCAGATCTCAACTTCTGCACATCTTTCCCTCACTCCTTTCTTTTCAGTGGCACAAACCTCGGTCTAGAATGTATTTCCTTGTGAACAGTGGCTGTTGTCATTCACTTCCTCCAAAATCCCTGTTTATACTGATATCCCAATCACTATCCTCTCACTCTAAATTTCATACTCCATTTTCCCATTCTTTGTCCTGCTCACTTGGCACTTGTAAATTACTATAAAATCAACTTACTTTGGTACTTGTATAACTTGTTATCAGGAGTTCAGTTCCTCGAGGGCAAAGTTAACAGCTGAATGCCCATACTTGGAATCATGGCTGGCCCCCAGGATAGACTTAGAACTGTTTGCAAAATGAAAAAAAAAAAAAAAAAAAAAAAAAATGAAGCCTTGTAGGTTAAGGGGAACACTGGGTCCTTCACTGAAAGAAAATGCTGTGAGAGAGCAAAGTCTGAAAGGTACCTCATTGGTACTACATACAGAGACGTGGAGGTATCCACTGATGGCATAGGCAAGTAGCCTAGTGGTCAAGGAGAAGTGAAGCTCAAGAAATACTTTATCAAGGTGTCTTTTGAGCAGGTGGTGAGAGCTGCCACCAAAAGACAAGAAGAGCACTAGAACAGCCACCCTGGAGAGAAAGAGAAGCAACCCAAGGCAACAGTGAAGCCCTCCAGGTCTTCTTGACTCTGAAAAGCAAGTGGCAGAAGGTGAAATGGGCCATTATCTACTGAAGGGAAAATGTGATTTTTTTGGAGGAAAGCAAAGTTTATGATATGTTCCATATGTTTTCAGGAGAAGTCTAAAGGTAAAAAAGAAGTGGCTGAAGCTTTGTCTTTTCATGCTGAAATAATCACTAATAGTATATATTAACCAACATTAGTATGGTCCCCAGACAGATATCAAAACATACTACTCACTGGCATTTATACTTGACAAACATGTACACTTAAGGGCCCACTACTGTTTTCTTAAAAAGCAGGCATTTGAGTGAACTGATCATGCAGCTGGCAAAGCAGCAGACCTAGGCTTCCATCTGAATACTTCACATAAAAGCTCTTCACGGGAGCAGAAGTCGATCTTCCAGAGACACAGTCATGCCCGGCAGTGCGGCCTCCAGCTTGCTGCCCAGGTGTGCAGACAATAATTTAGCTTAGTTAGTGTGGAACAGACATGACCCGGGATGACTTAATTTCACCTCACCCACTCAGTCTTTGTGTAAATCTCTTCTGAAACCATCCATCCCCTTTCTCCCAGCCCACATCTCATTTTCCCTGTTGCTTTGTAATTATTTATTATCTGGGACTGTAATTGTATTGTTTGTAGCAGCCACACAAACTCTATTGTTAGGAGGAATGAAAAAATGCTTCTTGCCCCAACTAGATTCTCATGCATGGGGAATAAAGGATGTTGGTCTCTTAGATCTCTTAGTATGAAGCTCTCCATGCTCAATTTTCCTAAAAATGAACATTGCCAAGAAGCAAAGTACGTGGGAGATGTATGGCTGGATGCAGTGCCGGCTGCCGCAGCTCCTGATGATGGGTGGTGACCCCAGAGGGACCGGGAGCCCTTGCTAACTCCACCATGGCTTCTGCATTCAGGGCCAGCAGCAGCTGGCTTTCGCCATGGCAACCCCTGCCCCCCTCAGCATCTCTCCAATTGCTTCATTTAGTCATTCACAGCCATTTCCAAGCCACAACACCACCAGGCACAGCCGGGATTCCAGTCAGCAAAGAGGTGGAAAGAAGGCTCTGAGAATTAGTACCATTCTTTTTATCATTCTGATGTATACATTCCGTGTCTGATCCCACTTAGCATAAAATATTTGCTTCATCACCTGTGGTGGGGGAAAATGTCATCTTTTTTTTTTTTTTTCAAAAATTCCTTGAGTTTAATTACAAAAGATATGTGATCTCACTAGTGAGGAGAAAAAGTTACTCTTAACAATGAGGTGTAAATTGGTGTCTGCTTAATCTGTTCTCAGCAGGAATAAAGTCCAACCCTCACCCTTGTTTTTGGGATAGTACCTAGGAATTAATGCATCCTTAAGAGTTCTTGGAGTATTTCTGATTCATAAGGAAAAAAAAAATAGCGAGGGAGGCATTCATGCTTGATCCTGCTATCAGCGGTGAAAGCACTTATTTTGTTCCATTCCCAGCCTTGTGTCACACTGAAGACTGAGGTTACATTGTCTGACCTAAGTCACAGGCAGCAGAAGTCTATCCTTCTCTGGGTTCCTCTCCCTCACCACCATTTGTGGCCTCCTGCATATTCCAAAATGGAATGTAATTATTAGGGGAACCAGCACGTTATTCATACAATGACCTTGGGCTCCTGGGGGAATTGAAGGCTCTATTCTTTCACTCATGATGTTTTACATTTCAAAGAGCCCTGCTCTCTTTGATATTAAAGAATGAAATGTGCAATGTAATTGTTATTGTTTTATGACCTTTAATAGGTTAATCAGGCTGCATCAGGTTTTCCACTGTATGGTTCTGTTCCAAAAGAAATGATCTGCCTCATAAGAGATGAATTCTGACAAAAGGGCTCGGTGTTAATATTTGAGAGAATGAATATCCTAAGATACTTAAGTCTATAGAAAATATGGTCACTTCAGTGACCTGAAGTGAGAGAATGAAGTATCCTGAAATACTTTAGTCACCCTTTAAGTAATAAAGAGTCAGCTAGCTTTGATGTTATTGATATTTTGGGCCAGATCATACCTTGATGTATGTGTGGGGAGTCATGTGCTGTGTTTTCTGGGTCCTTTAGCAATGTCCCTGGTCTTTACACTACCTTTTTTACCCCTGCTCTTTTCATGACAAGCCAGTGTTTCCAGACAATGGCAGTATACCCTGGGGAGCAAAATCTACCCCATCTAAAAATGACAATGTTCATAAAAAGTGTTGACCAGAGTGGTGTGTGTGTGTGTGTGTGTGTGTGTGTGTGTGTAGGGGGGTTGCTCTCTTTTAGACCATAACATATGTAGGACCTATTATCTTGAATGATAATATAATGGCAGTTAACATTTATAGAGAACTCACTATGAACCAATTAGCACCATGCTAACTGCTTTACATATTGGATATCATTTGTAACAAACCTGCAGGATAGTAACTGTGACTTGCGATCTGTAGGTGAGGAAACTGAGGTGTAGGAGAGTCAGCTGATTTACTCACAACTACCCAGCTGGAATGGAGAAGCATTAAAAACCTTTGCACTCCAGAACTTTCCTTTCTGGCTTATCTACTCTCCCTGTGGTTATAATACGAGGATCTAAATAAAATTTGGGTGTTGCGAAGTGTTACTATGTTTGCGAAATGTGCCTATGTACTGAAAAGGCCTAAAAAGTAAGACAAAGAAAAAAAGTAACACTGCTCTCAAGCCATTTGTCCAAAGTAGGAAGTACAATATGCAAATAAAGACTGCTTGGAATTCTCGCGAGGCCACTGCCCAGAGGGGCCCTGGCGTGGTGCTGTAGCTGGTGGTGCCTCAGACTCAGATGTGAGTGGGCATCGTCTTGGTCTTAGTAGAAGGCATGCTCTCACCCTAATGGAGTGACCTGTGGCCTGGGATTCTGCGTATCCAAGCAGCTCCAGGGAGATGCTGCAGGCAGCCGGAGAACGTCACACCCACCAGGTGGCCTTTAATGTGCTGGGGACGGAGCTCGAGAAGCACAAGGCAGGGTGTATTTACAATGCCAAGAAAGCCTCAGCATAGAGTGGAAGAGGTACGAGGAGGGGGCAGGGACGGCCTTGGCACTAGGAGCTGCCCCTGTCTCTCAGCTATTCCCTCCAAACATCCACGGTGTGCCCATGCGTGTTCACTGCCCACATAGACAGCTAAACATCTGCTATTTTAAAGGACAAATATTAATTTGAAGCGAAAAACACCTACCCACCAAACGTAACTTGTTTCTGAAAACACGTTTTTCTGAACAGTTTTACACTTTGGGAAGAGAATGTTTCTTGCTCTTCAACATACTATGCTATGAACTAAATAAAAAAGAAGGAAAGAAACAAAGCAAAGAAAGACAGAAATTCATGCCCCTCCCTGTCACCCATAGGAGAGACTGTGTTGAAAGATGACTGAGGTACAACTGGACAAGAAGCTGCAAAACAAGGAAAAAACACACGTGGGAGGCTAAAAAAGCAAAAAAAAAAAGAGAAGTTTTAATCCAGTGAAAGTCAATTAAAGTGATGATCATGAAGATTGAGGACTGCATTGCCATTAATTTAGCTGTACTCAGAAAGACAGAAATCGAGTTCTGTAATAAACATTCATGAAGAAATGGTTTAGGAACTGATTTCCACTAATGGTTGTGGCCTTCTCACCTGGACCACGGTGACCGCTGCAAATCAAAAATTGTTTCGTGACATCTGGGTTTCAGTGGAGGTCAGCATGCAGGGGATGCCCCCTCAGTCACTGGCCTCTCTGCACACAGGCAGCTAATTCTCCGTCTGCGTTGCAGGGGGACACAATGGAAAAATGATTTGCTGGGATGAAGAGATAGACCATAGTTAATGCAAAGGCTGAGAGGCTGAGGAGTGGAACCAAACAATTATTGTTAATATTTTCTACTCAGATATAAAGTGGGAGGTCTGAACTGGGAAGAGACTGTATAGTGCGCGGGTTATTGGCATCACTGCCCTTCAAACGGCACTGTGTTGATGGAGTGCTCATGTTGAGCACAGGTTCAATCACTAAATACCTGCTTTGTACCAGGCCCTGAAACACGCAAATGTGGTCCACAGATGAATCCATGTCCGCCAGGCTCTCTGGGGTAAAATGTTTCCCATTCATGACTAACTCGCGTTGTACCCTTATGACTTTCGTCTTACACCCTACTCACACTGCTGAAACTTACTCAATACTTTTGAAAAGCTAATCTTGGTTTTCACACATTTCACTTGCCTCATTCTAAGCAACATTATCTACAAATTTAACGTGTGTGAAATTCTTCTCAGGACTGAAGGAACCAACTGTTAAAATATTTACATGTACTCACATGACTGCTGGAAGACAAAACCTGCCCTAGAGCTGCAAGTCTCTCTGGACACCCTGGATACTCTAGTCCAGGCCCCAGAAGTTTCCCATGACCTAGTGACTGAAAAGGGGTCAGGGATGGCAGAGAAGAGACCTCTGGGAATCCTGCTGCTATGCTGGACAGGGTATGTTTTCACTTGCCTGAGCCATCTTTTAACTGTCTTGCTTGCACAAAACTCTGGACGGTTCCATTTGGGGTCTTTCAAAGAAGGTCTTACATGCAGTTTTCTTAAAAAAAAACAAAAAACAAAAAACATATTCCTTCTGCTCTAGAAGTTTGGTATAAAGTGCTTCCAAGCCCTGGATCCGCAAGATGAGAAGTTATACTTTCGCTAGGCTTTAGAGTCTTTCCTCTGTAAAATGAAGGTGATAGGCATAATTCCTACCTTGCAGATTAAATCAGGACTTTTCAATGTCATTACTACTGACATCTGGTGGGTGGCTGTCCTGTATATTTTATGGTGTTTTGCAGAATGCTCACCATCCATCCACTAGATGCCAGTAGCACTCCCAAGTCGTGGCAACCGCAAAGTGTCTCTAGATATTGCTTCATGTCCTCTAGTAGATAGGAGCAGCCCCTGCTTGAGGATGATTGGACCAAATTAAAGTGCTCCGCTTAGCATCTGGCAGCAGTCATAACCGCAGCAGTGTTCATCTCACTTATTAAGTACTCTGGATGTGTGTCTCTCTCTTTAAGCCTATTCCTCTTTGGATACTCACACAGCCTTGTCAGTTAGACTTTCTTAATATTCCCATTTTACAGATGAGGAAAATAACTGCCAGAGAGGAAAAGGAAGTTTGTGAAGATGCACATGGAGCCACTGCCTGAGCCAGGCTTCTCACACAGGCTATCTAAGTCCACAGCCCAGGCTCTTGTGATTTCTGCTTTCTATCTTTCCTAACAGAGGAGCTCTGCACAAAAACAAGCACCATGTTGACAACTGTAATGAGGAGGAGGATGAAAAGTTATTCAGTATATGTAGCTATGATTTTCAGTTTAAAAATTATATCATAGATTAAAGAAATGCCCAAAGCTATGTAAGAGACCAGAGTAGAGATTAAGGTATGGATCATTCATAAATAGGCTTGCATATGGCTGTGGTTCTCATACACACTTTTCTCAAAATGATTTTAAAATTCTTCATTTTTCAAAGCTGGTAGAGATGAAAGAAAACAACAGAAAAGGAAAACAAATCAACTAACTGTGAAACTAAGCACAGTGGTGAGTTTCATCTGCTCAGGAAGTTGAGGCATGGGGTATTGTTTCAGCCTAGATTGCAAGGCCAGCCTGGGTAATAAAAAGAGAAGGTAAAAAATGATACAGATGGGAGAGGAGAAGAGGAGAGGGAGAGAGAAGAAAGGAATGGAATGGAAGGGAAAAGAAGGGAAGGGAAGAGAAGGGAGGGGAAGGGAAGGGAAGGGAAAGGAAGGGAGGGGAAGGGAGGGGAAGGGAAAGGAAGGGAAAGGAAGGGAAGGGAAGGGAAGGGAGGGGAAGGGAGGGGAAGGGAAGGGAAGGGAGAGGAAGGGAGGAGAAGGGAGAGGAAGGGAGGGGAAGGGAAAGGAAGGGAAGGGAATAGAAGGGAAGGGAGGGGAAGGGAAAGGAAGGGAAGGGAATGGAAGGGAAGGGAAGGGAAGGGAGGGGAATGCAGGCAAGGGGAGGAATGGAGGTAAAAAGAAAAGGAGAAAAAAGAGGATGAAAGGAAAGAAATACACATGCTGACAGAACTCCTAAGTGACCTATAAGGAATGTAAGAAATTAAAAAACGGTATAGAAAAGGAATGGGGCCAGTCCATCATGGAAAGTCACATTTGAGAGGCAACCGCTTGCTATGGTCGCTGAGGCCACCAAACTGGGATGATGACCAAGAAAGAGCACACGGACCCACTATGCTTTCCTGGGCACCCTGTGCACAACACAGACAGGCACGCAAGCCGCGCTCCGCAGAAAACAGGCTCAGACCCAGCCCAGAGACCCCTGACCTTGCACGACAGCCGGCGAGCTGACTCTCCTGAAAGCCCTTCCACTCACCGCTAGCGCAAGCCAGTGTGTTTCCGCATTAAATGCCCTGAGAAGCGAAGGGTCGGTTCCCGCGAGCACCCCCACATGGCTGTCTCTGACCAAACTCTATTCGCACAGAAAAACAAGGCCAATGCTATCAGAATAAGCAATTTTAGGCACAGGATTTTCATGTAGACAACATGAATTATAGAAGCACATACATGAAATTGAAATATATACTCAGAATAACAGGAAGATGCAAGGAGCTCCTTTCTCTAAACTTCTAGAATCCAGACTAACACTGACTTATTAAGTTTGTCATTGTTGAACACAGAAAAATGAGAGCTTTTCTACATTTGACTGAAAATCTTTGCATTTCTACTAGTCTGAAATAGAAACTTGCAATTAAATCAATTAAGCAATGAAAATCAAATATTCCATTAAAATCTAATTTTCCTCATATCTGATTGGTTGTAATTCAACTAAGCCGGAAACAGATGAGCCAGGGGAAAATGAGTCCAAGTCTGAGACACACAAACAGGAGAAAGAGAAAATGTTACACATGTTCCTTGAATATTGAATCAGGGCATTTTACTTTTCTTCTGCTTGTGTAAGTTTAACCATTAGGGGTTCCCCAAACATAGGCTTTCAGAACTACTGCTGCTGATTAGAAGCGGCGGAGCAAAGTCCCTTTCTCCTCTGCTTTTTTCCGTTTGCAATCATGTCCTTGAAGTTTCTTTTTCCCTTGGCAGAATTTGAAAAGGTAGAGTCCGAGCTCCTATTCAGAGGGAGCTGTGTGTCTGCATGCACTCCAGCATGCCTGAAAGGCAGTCGCCCTGACTGACAGTCGGATTGAAATTGGCTATGTTTGCTGATTCAAGGAGTTGCTGGGGCCCAACGTGTCAAGGAGGGATTTATTCTTCTTAGTAGCAAAATGAAGGAGTTGTCCCTGGAGGATTTGGGGAGAAGAACATGACTGCTGACTTAAACATGCTTCCCCCCTCTGTTTGTACAGGTGATATGAACTAGCTCCTTCCATACCAGCCCGCAGCCATCTTATGGATGGAAGGCTGAAGTTCCAGGTGAAAAGGGGAAAATGACCCGGTGCGCTCCCCAAAGGTTAAGACAGCCAGGAGAAGAGGATAACCTATAAGAAAGATGATTTTTCCAAGGTGTGATGCAGGAACAGGATGCTCAAACTGGTGCTCAAATTAAACAGAAGATTATGCATGAATTTGTGAAACGCAACCTGTAAAGAGACGAAAAGATTAGGGAGAAAACCCCTTCAAGGAGCCAATATCTTTACAAATTTAACCCGAAAGTCACCATGGGACTGTATTTCTCAGATGCTTTTCTGGAATTAAATCGTCAAAACTATGTTTAAGGCCAAACTGGAGATCTGCAGAACCATGCCTGTCTTTGGTGGTTTTCCTCCTCCCAAATTAGATGGGTCTGTGAAAGTAAAAAAAACCATGGAGGATTTCCAGGGGTTTCCCAGGTCTCGCGTGATGCTGTGCATGGCCACACCCATGTCCACCCATGACTGTGTGCTGGAAAAGAAGGGCAAGTGTTTCATTCAGTGGGTGTGCTTAGTTTTCTGGAAAGATGGGCGATGGGGATTGTGTGTGTTGAATCTTAAAAATTAAAAAAAATCACTTATAAGAATTTTCATCGCTGTACCACTCACACTGCCCCCAAGCATCTGTCTTTTCTAAGCAGTTGGAGCAGGTTGGAAGACGAGGAGGAGCAGAGAAAGACAGAAATTCCTCTGAGCATAAACAACCACTCTTGAATTTCTTATCCCTCCCACTGTCTTAGCCTAGTCCATTTTCGCTCATATTGATAGTGGTCAGGATTATAGATTTTGGAGCCAGAAATGCTTGGATCTGAACCCCAGCTGTTCACCAGTGTGGTGGCTTTGGGAATATTAATTAACCTCTCTGTGCCTCTGTTTCCTTATCTGTAAAATGCAACAAACAAACAATAACAATAAATAAGCTCTAGGGTTGATAAGACAATTAAACATAGAAGTCACTAAGAATATTCTCTGTCTAGGTGTCTGTTCTCCCCAGATTAGGATCCCCAGCCCCAGGTAACTGTCTGCACTGAGCTGTCTCCCATAATAGTACTCTAACTGGTAATCACCTTTGCTACTGCATTCGCCTACGTGGGGAAGACTGTGTCATGAGATCATTCAGTCGAAGCATCTGACCAGAGCTATCAGCAAACTAAGGACAAGAATCATGACTCTTTAAAAAAAAAACACACGTGCTTACTTCTTTTCAAGAAGCACGACTGAGTTAACTGCATCAACATTTAGACCATGACACATCTAGCCATTGCATTAGGAAATGATAACTTGCTCTTTCTTTCTGTCTGTCTGTCTGTCTTTCTTTGTGTAATCTTATTTATTTGTTTGGTACAGGGCCTTGCTATGCAGCTCAAACTCAAGATGTTGCTCCTGTCTCAGGCTTACCAGCACTAGGATTACAGGCATGTGCCACCACCCCCAGTTTCAGGGACTGGCACAGCATTTGGTACTGAGGATCAAACCCGGGTCCTTGCACGTGCCAGGCAGGTACTTAGGCCACTGAATATCTCCCCAGTCCCCATTTAATCATTTTTAAGGCAAGACCAGAGCAGCGTCATTTAGAGTTGAGATGATGATGATGATAATGATTATTATTATTGTCCAAAGAGTAGGAGGGGGCTGTGTCACAGATAGAGAAAGAGAGAGAGAGAGAGAGGGAGAGAGAGACACACAGAGACAGAGAGAGAGAGAGAGAGAGACAGACAGAGACAGAGACAGAGACACACACGCACAGAGAGAGAGAGAGAGAGAGAGAGAGAGAGAGAGAGAGAGCGCAAGCGAGCATGAGCTGGGACAACGGCTACAACTCTGGTGGCAACTCTGGACACAAACCTCAGTTATTCCAAGACAAGTCTACAGGTCTCACTGAAGGTTTCCCAGGCACTGCTTCCCATGAGAACCAAGCCCTATGTGGAGAACTCCTCCCTGCATGCCACCCTGTTGTCAGACTTGAAGAGAAGCCTGCCACCCTGAGAGGAGACCCCCATCTCACCCTTCATCTCTCCCTCTCAGGGAGACACTGGGCTCTGTCCAGCCGGCCCTGCCCACCTGGAATCTTCTGGGCCTTTTCATCACAATAGTGCTTTAGAAAAGTCTGTGTGAAGAGGGAGACTCTGGTATTTAACTCCATCCATCAATGTCAGCCCCTCTTTCCCCTCTACCCCAACAGTTTGGTCCATTTACCTAAAAGCTGAATAGCCTAAATGGATGGGTTTTGTGCTAGTCTCATTAGAAAGGGAAATGAGCCAGGCATCCTTCAGCTGTGCAGAAGGCCAGCCCGGCCCTGAAAGCCAAGCTGCCCCCTGCCCCCAACCTTTTCTTCGTCACAGATGACGTTCACGGTCCCTTTAACATTTTTTAAAGGGTCGTTATCTGCTCTTTTCTTCATACTGATCCTAAGCTCCCCGGCTGCTTCGCCTCTCCTCACTGCCCGCTCAGAGCTGCACACAGGTTAGGTGGCTGCCATGTCCCTTGATGCCTCTCAGGCCTTCAGAGTTGGCTTCAGATAAATGATGTCCATTTATTAGCATAGCCTCCAGTTTTCCTGGCGCCGTATGTCCCACCACGCCTGTTCATACCAACTTCCCCTGGCCCCACATCCTGCCACACAGGTTTACTCTCAGCTCCTGAGAAGCATAGGCTCTGTCACCACAGGGCTTGTGTTTTCTGGGTGCCTGGAATGGTCCTCCATACCCTAAGTAAATTTACAACTTTTCATTCTCTAGTTTTCAGCGTGTGACTCACTTCCCCAGCAAAACCTCCTCCGATCCCATTACATTTCTGTCTTTCAAAGCACTTTATTCAGCTTGTAATTATATTTTTATTGGTGGCTTATATGATTGATGTCTTCTTTCTCTACTGCAGTGCACTCCAGTTCCATGGAGAAGGACCCACATCTCATTCGTTCATTGATTCGCTCATCACGCATTATTAACATGCCATTGTACCTAGCATTATCATAGTACCTGGCAGCCAGTAGGTGCTTAGCAAGTCACTGTCAAATGAATGACTTTCATGCCACCATGAGAAGCTAAGCTGTTAACAACGTTTAAGATTGTAATTCCATTTATCTATCACATTCTGTCTCCTTAGAGACAGCATAAGAATAAATCTTGGTCTTACAATAAATATTTATAGCACACCTAGTATGAACCAAGTTTTACAAATAAACTAGTCACCCTGCTAGCTCGGTGCTACAAACTTCTTCCTGTGCTCTGGGATGTTATAGAGCTGCAGCACCAATAGAGTGTGTGCAATGCTAACATGACCCCGTCATTTTGTAGACAAGAGAGGGAAATCGAGTCATTTTCGACCCTTAATAATCTTAGTGGTACTGGGCTTTGGCTATACAGGTGACTTCCTAAGTGGTGCTTAAAATGTGAGAGGCATCCAGGTTACAGAGAATCTGGGGAAAAATCTTGGCATCAGTAGGGGTGGCTTGCACCTAGAATCCCAGGCATAGGGAGGCGGGATAAGGAAGCCCAGGTATTTGAGGCGAGTTTGGATAAAAGAGGGAGATCTCTTCTTAAAGCAGATAAACTAACAACATCACAGGGGGTTGCTCAAAAATGACACCAAATAAAAGAGCAAAAGATGCCAAGTAGAAATTTCAGATGTACTGGGAAGAAATACTATATGCTCTTGACTTGGCCCACCCACGATACACCTCAGTATATTTGTACTATTTGGATTCCAGACTTTATTCACCTCTGATTAAAACATAACTATTCCAAACTGTTTGATACAAGATAATTTATATCACTTATGATAACATTGCATTGATGGTGGCTTGGAGATGATTTCTGGAACACATGAGAATGTTGACTAATAAGTAATAAATTTAGAAGATTTATTTGAGGTATTATTTTTTTTCTCCTCAGAAAACCTCCAATATAGCCATTGAGGGGATGAACAACTAAAGAACTATCACCAGGGACTGTGGTGTTTGCACCCTACCTGTAGAGCTCTGCTGCCTTCTCCTGTTTCCCCTCCTGAGGGCACACAGGGCAACCTCTGCTTGGAGCTCTCACTTCTGCCCTGGCAGCTCAGAGGTTACTGCCAGCAGCCCCCACAAAGAGTAATAGGGGCAACATCCAAACTGTATAGAAGGGCCACTTCTGCCCTTCAAAGTAAGAGCACAGTGAAGTACGTTTGCCCAGTCACTTAACCTAGGCCAAACTGATAACATCTACCTATAATAGTAAATAAATAAATGGATAAACAGGTGAAAAAATAGTCCCCAAGCTTATGTTTTACAGGTTTTTGTATTATGTCTGCATACAAATAATATAGATCCATATGCACCTCCATAAACATTTCTTCATTGTTATAGGAGATAAAATAATCTTGGGCTTATATTTTGTTTCCAAATTTTCTTATTTATTTCTTGTAAAGGATACACATATGTAGATACTTTTTATTATTAGATATAGGCATGTACATTGATGGATGAGAAGAAAGAAAGATGGATGGATAGATGAGAAGATGAAAGGTAAAAGGATCTATAAACTTTTATTAGGCTTGCTGGCTGTATCCTGCCCATGTATTAACGAGGTCTCTTCAGGGAGCAGTAGTATGCTCACAGTGACCATCCTGTAGTTCTTGTTCAGCCCTTCATACTCAGGACCCTAAAGAGGACCTGGCATGTAATAAGCAATTTGCTAAATTAATAAGCACTTCACATTTCCCCATCTCTACATACACCTGCATTCCTGCTCAAGGAGATACACACAGAATCCCTTACACTGTACCTCAAAGTAGGCACAAGAGATTTTCATAGTAATCTTGATTGTATTTCATCTTTGTTCTCCTCACCAATGACACAGAGTGTAGACTCTTTTCCCCAACAACCGAGCAATACTACTGCATAAAGGAGGCTATTCATTGTGAGGAATCTGTGTGCATCTCAGTCCAGTCCCTCTAGTAAAGACTTGGCTCCCCCAGGGCCATAGATCAGCTTGCTGCTGTTAACAAATGTTTGGACAGGCAGAAGGTTGCGCGTGGCATCATGCACAATGGGTCACCCTTTTGCTCTTGCTGAAACTGTTAGAGCCATACATGGCCACTACTTAACCAAAATAGAAAGTGATTTCTGGCTCCTCTGTGGAATGAGAATATTTATACTAATATTTGGATCCTCCAAGGCAAGAGTTGTAAGAGAGCTTGGCAATAGTGTAAGGCAAAGCTCAGGGAATCGAGCAGCATAATAAAGTCTATGCTGGGCACAATATGCTTCAGGAGAACAGCGAACCAGCAGTATGTACATTTGCTGGTAGCTTGTAGCTAGGTATATTCATGGCACCATATGCTGGTTTCTTTAAGTAACCCATTACACAGAAATTAAATATCTTGCGACAGATTGTTTTGACAGTAGAAAAAAAAGCAAGTGAGAGAGAGTGGGAGAGATTTAATTTTTTAAAAAATGCATTTGACTGAAGGCAAAACGTTAGGTAGATGTTAATTTAACAGATGTCTAGTTTTGCTTCATCAGACAGAAACGGGCAATTTCTGGCAAGCCTCCTCACCACATCGCAGTGCAAAATCCTCTCAATTCCACATGGATCTGCCTTTCACAACCTTCCAACTGAGCCATTTTCATTCAAAGGAAAATGTCTGAAATTACTCAGGAAGATGCTAACACCTGCCAATAGTTTTGAAGGAGGAGTCCGTGAATGCACCGAGACATAATGGAACCAGGGGTGGCTTACAGCTACTTTTTAGTTGAGGACGAAGGCAGAAGGAAATGTACCCACACTGAAAAACAGCTAACACCTCACAAAGTTGCTGTGGATGATAAAACATGCCTCTGTCATGTTAGCTCGTAGAGTTCTTTTCTTGAGACGAGATCATACACGTCCATCAAATTTAGACTCACATTATTGGGATGTTGCTGAACTTAAAAGTGATTGGAAGGGGGCTGTCTAAGAATTCATTTGTTCCTTGGCAGTTCTGTCTTACAAAGTCCCTACCCTCCATGGTGGCCTTGTACATACACCTAATGGCGAAGAGTTGTGAAAATATGTGATCGATGCTTAGCTGCATGAAAGCTGGGCTGGATAATAGTTCACTGACCGACATAACTGTACATTTGGTATTTGGGAGATATTTCATTAAAGTTAATTTGGGTTTTGTAATTTCATTTTGGAGCCAAGCTATTTCATTTTTAGGTCACAGGTATTTTCAGAAGCTTTGCATGGTTTAAGGGTATGAGATACTGTTCAAACAGTGACAAACAGGAAAAGCATCCTACATTACACAAAACAAAGCTCACAGATCTCGATCAGCATTATCCTTCTTCTTTTCACATTGGTTTATATTGGTATTTGGTCCGTGCTAAAGTCCATAATATCACTTTGCTATGACTGGCCTTAGTGGAAATATCAGCGCAGCTCAGGGCCTAGCACACTTTCCATCTGACATGCTGCTACTTCAGGAAAGAAGGAAAAGAGGTGAGAAAGGAGCCAGAGAAGAGAGGAAGGAAGGGAGGATTCTACTACCAAGAACTAAGGGTCTCTTCTTGTAGTTCAAAGGCTGCTCTGCTGCTCAGCAGCATTATTGATGAGAAAGATTTATTTTAATAACAAAGAACATTTTACAGCTCCTATAATAAAATATTTCACTTACAATAAGCTGCAAGTTCTACTTCTTCTAGCCAATGCACCTAGCTGTTCAACAATTACAAAATATGTTAGATAGTTCTATCTCTTTCTCACACACACAGTGAGAGAGAGAGACAGAGAGAGACAGAGAGAGACAGAGAGAGACAGAGAGAGTGTTTAACTATTTGATTCAGCATTTTTATTTTTATGTATTTAAAGTAAATGGTCTATATCTTGCTTTTTGACAGGATATGGCAAGAGGCCATCTTTAAGGGCTGAGAGAGATTAATGATATTATGGCAACCTCTGGAGAATAACATTGGTTTGGTACCCAACAATTCAATACAAGGGAGAGCACATGTGCACTTGTGTGTGCTGTGGTGACATGGAATAGATGCCAAACTGCAAAATCCCATCCCCAGGTGATTCCATTTTACTTTACAAACATCAAAACCATAGGGAACGAGGGAAGCCAGTTCTCCAAATTCAAAGATGCAAAAATATGTGTAGAAAAAAAATTCTGAAAGAGATCTAGACAGTTTGCACCCCCACCTACTCCTCATAAGAGCAATACCAAGTCAAGGGCATGATCTAAAATTGAAGAAATTGGGAAGAAAAAAAAAAAAAAGCAAACCACTATAGGACTGTAAAAGGAATAAGAAAAACTGTCAACACAAAAGACTCTTTTCTGAGTCTCTGAAATTCTAATCCAGTAATCATGTCTGCCTTCCAAAACTCCTTTCATCTGACTATCTCAAAGTCCTTCATGGTATTAAACACTCACTGAATCCCTGAGGTGGGTAAAATTATTCTAGTCATTTTACAAATGTATCTATTCTCTCAATCCTCTCATCTTGGATAGTGATAAGTCTGGAAATAAAAATTCCAGAATCGATGAATGACCAGAGTCCTTATTCCCTTAACCTGTTTTATAATTACCTAAGGGACCAGTCTTTGATTTGCTATGGCAAAGTGCCATTATGAATTGAATATAAGTGTTTGATTTGTTGCAAATGATCTTAACATATGCCAACAGGGTCATAGCCTTGTTTTCACTTTCCCCTTTGTCCCTTAAATTAGGAGAGTGGAAGAATATGTTGGAAATATGATAAAATAGAAAAATAGAAGTAATTAAAAGTGCAAAGAGAAAATGAGTTTAGCAGATATTTTCACATCCTCAGGCTTAGAGTATTCGTAAGTGATTACAATGAATTAGGCATGTGGCTCTGAACTACATGAGAGACCTCTCTGAGTCTCCCCTGGACACATGTGCAAAGAGAAGGTTAAATTATGGAAAGTCCTCAACAGTCTACTATTTACTGTATGGCTTCACATTTATCTTTACTTTTTAAAAAGCAGTATTATTTATTTACTTATTTATTTGGTACAGGGTCCCCACTATGCAGCTTGATCTCCTTGTGAGACAGGAAGCTGAGCCTGTCTCAGCCTCCCTGGCTCTGGGATTACAGGCATGCACACCGTGCCCCATTTCAGTGGCTGGCACAGTGAGCTCAGGGTTCTGAGGCCAAGCACAGCATGTGGTACCAGGGATCAAACCTGGGTCGTTGTGCTTGCCATGCATGCTCTTAGTCCCCTGAGCTATCTCTCTAGAGGCTCTGCATTTAGAACCAAACTAATTTTTCTACTTTGGCATGAATCTTCATTATGACCAAAAAGAAAAGAAGAATATTAGGGTAAATATTTCATAATATTTCTAAAAACTAGTGTTCTTGAGAGGCTATAACAATGCCAGAACCATTCTTCTCCTTTGCAGGCCACTGTTCCAACTGCATTCTAAAGAGTACATCCCTCTTCAGATTCCATTGCTAGGTCAATGGTGCAGGGGCAAACGAGGGGGACTTCAAGGTTGTGTCTTACCAGAAGGGCCCTCTGCTTTGGAGTGACCTGCTATGATTGTGTAAGAATAGGCCAATGTGATTGCCTTTTGAAGGAGACATAACTGGAGGCCCTGTCTCCAGATTATCCAGAAGGCCAGCATCAGGATGCAGCTGTCCATTACAGGACATGGACAGAAACATGGTCTACGGATTTGAAGTTGTAACCAAGCACATGGAAGGTGACAGACAGGTTAGCACAGTCTTTGAATGTGACAGAAAGAAAAGAGCACAACGCGTATGGGATGCCTTGATGTCATTATTTCCGCCTTGAACACTCCCCTCCATTTCTGACCAAGCCCCTGCCAGTGCTTCTCCGTGGGATACATAAAGCGTGAGCCTACTGCACATAGGCACTGTTCAGAGTCAATCCTTCCCTCTCCTTCCTAATTTAGGCTTACATGTCAGGGAATATTTTACCTTCTGTGCAACCTTCTGTCACTTCAATGTTCAGTTCAGCAGTTAGCAAATCTTCACATTAGTCATCAGAGGGGAGGTCTGAGTTCACAGCAGCCAGAAGCTCACTTGCTTCAATCGTGATTTCCCTTCAGGTCAAGGATTGAAACCTTGGCAGTACAAAGTTCCTATTCTAGGCTTCTTAGGAATGTCATGCCATTTGTGGGAGATCATTCCAGGAGACAAAGACTCATTTGACACCAAGATATCTATAACGTCAGGCGTGAGCTTCTGATGGCTAACCACAACAAAACAGAGAGTAATCCATGTCTAGCCTGATGCCAAGTGACACAAATCATTTAGTGCCAGGTTGTCACCATCAGGTTGTCTACGCAGTGTGGTGGTTAGCTGTACAAAGTCTAGATGGGGTTCAAATTTCTGCTTCACCACTTTCTAATCTACGAATGTGACCATGTTATTTAATTTCTCAGAGTCTCATGTTCCCTGTCTGTAAAATGCTGATAATACCTCCTAACTCACGGAGAATTCTGAACACTGAGTAAGCTGCTTCTTAGGTACTAAGCATCTAAGAACTTTCTTCTAATAATGCTATTATTCAAAAATCATTATCGCTATCTCACTTCACTATGCACTTTAGGTAGTAGGCCCAAGTTTGATTCTTAAAGATTTCGTTTTTATTGAGGTACATTGCCTGTCAAATCTATACCATGATTATAATTTACTAAAGGACAATGACAAAAGGAGCTTTCTCTAGTAGCCTGTGCATCAGATGTAATATACATTATTATGCTGAAATTTGAAAGACAGAATGGAGCCTTAATGCTATGTACTAAAACATGCCTATTTAAAGGTTCACAAACTTTGGTTACACTCATAAAGGCATAAAATCATAAATATCATGTGAAAGCACAAATCAGATTTTAGTGTAAATGGCTCTTGTTAGTGCCCCTTTATTGCATTTAATGTATAATACACCATTGGAATGTCATACATTTTTGAAAATGGAAAAATTAACCGTGGTTGTTTTCTTTATTTGGGAACCATAATAATTAAATCTTTTTCTTTATTTGACAACCATAATAATTAAATCTTTCTGAAAATATGTTTATCTGGCGAGTCTGTTGTATCGCCATGTGATCCATTGTGCACAGGTACTTGACTTACATTGGTTTAAAGAACAGAGTCTTTGGCTGATCTGTGCTTCTAAGACAGTTTCTCTAAAGTGGTCATTTGAAAAGACCATCAAAAACAGCAAATTGCATAAGGGGAAATTATAGAGTAAAGCATGCACAAATAGGCGCTAAACACATGACCCTAGAGGTTGTGGAGGGCAGAGAATGTCACTTCAGGTGAACTTAAAGAGGGAGTTGGGCAGTGGTATGATAATGTTTGGCTAATGGGAAACTTACTAAGCTTACAGAGAGTAAATAGCTGTACCCCCTGCCTCAGTTTCAACCTGAGTTTTCAAATTCTAAAACCTACTCACTACATAGCACAACAGTGCTCCTAAAAAGTGCAATCACTGAAATAAGTTAGTCATGATATTTTTTGACTATGTAATTGATGGGGATGGTGAGTAGGTATTTGCTTGCTACTATAATTTTTTTTTTTTTTTGATAAAATATACCTGCCAAGATGTCTAGAGTGAAGTGTTAGTTCTATCTTCCAACTAAAGATTTGTTCCCTCCTGGTATATTTTATTGCCTGAAATTGGATCTTACCTTTCATATTGAAAAACTATGTATCTCCTTCTAGATTGTCAGCTCCATTGATACTCTTGAATCCCCAGTGTTTCTCTCCCAGCAGGCACATAGTTTGCATTTGTTACACCAAAGAATGAGTAACGGATGAGCAGACAGATGAGCATTACATAGTTTTCTATGAACTTCATGCAGGAACATCTAAGATTCTAAAGTGCGTTGATACAAGAGATATAAAACAATAGAAGTGCTCCTAATAAATTTCAGAGGAAATGATAAAACTGTCCATGCATGCAAGGGAAACTTCACATACCCACATATGCCCTGCTGGAGTGGTCAGTACTTCTATGCTCCAACTAGACAGTTTAAATGTGCCCCTGGTACTATTTTGCTAAAGGGTAGCATTTATTTCTGTACATTGTAATAGGACACCTTAAAACACACTGCAAAAGACAGCATTTGCCATGGCTTGCCCATTAGAACCTAGATCATGACCACATTCCACGGTAGCACTTCTCTCCTGGCCCCCACGAGCAGGAGTTCGCTGACCTGTCAAACACTAAATACCTGTTCACAGTAGAGGATCCAGTATACAAAATCACTTGGTGAATTCAGAGGTGAAGTAAGTTCTTAGACACATATCTCTTCTCTATATAGAGCACTCTGATTTTAAATATAAACTATTGGCAGCCCTATGATGGAAACCTAGGAAGACATTACAGTTTGAATTCTATCTTTCCAATAGTAAGCCTGGAATCCAAACCCCCATATCTCAGAAAGTAATCATGTATGGAAGTAAGGGCCATTGGAAACCCAGTTCCATTAAGATAAGGACACACTGGGTGAGACTGGGCCCTCAGACTGGCATGGCTAATGCTCTCATAAGGAGACATTATGGACACAGGAAGAACATGTCACTTGGAGACATGTACCATGACTGTCGCGTGAAAAGAGAAGCTAATGTTGAAGTTGCACAAGCAAAAACCAAAAGAACGCCATGAATTCCCAGCACAAACTGTCAGATGCTTGCAAGAGGCAAGGAAGGATTTCCCCTTACAGATTTAAAAAGGAACATAGTCTCAATGACACCTTGATTTTGTTCTTTTGTGCAAACCATTTCTGTTGTTTCAACCTGCAGATTTCTTTGCTTTTTAATTTTTAAAAATGTATTTGGTTGTTATAGAGTCTCATTGTGAAGCTTGGATTGGTGGTGATCCTCTTGCTTTCAGCCTCCCCAGTTCTGGGATTATAGGCATGTGCCGCTGAGCTTAGACTCTGGCCAGCTCAGTCCGCCCCCAGGGCAGGGTTGGTGTGGCACGTGGTGCCCACAATGGAGCTGCACTCCTTTCGCTTAGCCTACGCTTCCCTAAGCAGGCACTTTGGTCCCTGAACTATCTCACTGGTCCCTGATTTTTAAGCCAAAGTGTTTACTTTGCTAAGGTCACCCTATGAAAGTGATGCTATTGGCACTATATCTTGCAAAGAGGAAAATAATTTTTAGGAAAACATTGGGGATCCTGGAGAGAATAAGTATTTTATCTATTATGTTATCACTCAGGGTGCTAGCACTGCATTCACAGGGCTTGCCAAGATGGCGTACTGGTTATTCCCTTCTGTGCAATGCTCTGTCGTTGCTATCTGACCTTACCAGTCCCCTCACAGCTTGTTTTCCTTTCCTCTGCATTTGGGTCATTCTTGTTCTGGTGATTTACTTTCACCAACAGGCTATACAATGACATTACGAGTGTCCAGTCACAGAACTCAAGAAGCCTTTTAGATTGTCTTCAGCATACTGGAATATGGTTTTGGGGGGCACCAAGAATTACTTGGCAAGTGCATTTAGATTTGGATTCCCAAGCCTGATCCTGCAATGATTCAGATGGAAGCACAATACATGTGTCCTACCTACACCTTATTCAGAAGATGCATATATAGATTCAAACACATCCGATATTAAGTTCCCGGGTGTCCCATATATATGTAAATCTCCATAGAGTTCACATGCAGAAAAATTCTTAAATAACAGGTGTTGACACATTTACCCTATTGATTAAAATCTTGTCTTTGATATTAGGAAGAATGTCCTTTATGACTAATTTATTCTACTTGTAGTCACAGTCACTTTGCTTCTTCTTTCTCTGGGAATTTTTTGGAGGTTTCTTTTTTTTTTTTTTTTTGAGACAAGGTCTTGCTAGCATTTCAGGCTAGACTTGAGCTCATTTTGTAGCTCAGGCTGGTCTTGAACTCACAAAGATGCTCCTGCCTCAGCCTCTTGAGTGCTGGGATTACAGGTATGGACCATCATGCCTGGGCTCTTTTGAGATTTTTATTTTTTATTTTATTTTTTTGATTTTATTTTATTTTATTTTTTCTTGTTTCAGAACCTTTGTTTGTTTATTCATTCATTTTTATGGCCGGCCCAGCCCGCCCCGAGGGCAGGGCTGGCGCAGCATGTGGTGCCGGGGATAGAACCGTGGTCCCTGAAGCCACCCAAACTTTCCCAAGCAGGTGCTTTAGACCACTGAGCCATCCCGCCAGGCCCCCTCTGTTGAGATTTTTTAAAGACAGTAAGAAAATCTACTTATGAGAGAGTTCAAGATCTGATGGCTCCCTTCATCCATTGGTGCCAGATCCTTCTGCTTGTTTAAAAGTCAACCCTCGCCTCTTCTCTCTCAACTTCTCTAAATACAACTAACCCACTGCCCAGGTTAGTTCTGACTGGGCATGTTTAGTGCACAGGACACCTGGTGACTCCTGAAGTTGCTCCTGGACACCAGCACTTCCTCTTTTCTCTTAAGAATAAGCACTGCCTAACACAACTGCTACTTGCATTTCACAATATGTGATTCTACTCACCCTGAATTATGATTCTGCTCCTCCACGCTTACGTATCAGGCATGTAAAATCAATACAACTTCAAAATATTTTCCTAGTGTCCATTGCTTCAGAGTAAACACCAATAGTGCCTGCGACCATTGGGAGAATTCAATGGAAGACGTTATATCACTGGTTTCAAGCTCATTTTAAATCCCTTTAGTGGTTTGCAGTCTCACTTTCCCAAGAACATGCAAAGCAATTTAAATCATGAACAAATTTCACTGCGGAGATATAGATTTTCTAAAAGCCAAAACTACTATTTATTATCAATGAAGTTTGGGGTGTATGTGTGCTGGGGGGGATCTGGTTAACATTTATTCTCCTCTAAAATGGGGATTATTGCTCTCGACTTTAACGCCATCTTCTTAGCAGAAACCTCTGCGCCATGAGAGCCAAGTGGAGGAAGAAGCGAATGCGCAGACTGAAGCGTAAAAGAAGAAAGATGAGACAGAGGTCCAAGTAAAATAGTTTGTACACCCAAGGAGGCCAAAGGAACAGAAATAAAGAATGCTGGAGGCTGACATGGCTGGAACAGGTTTTGGACTGCGTGCTGTCTAGAACGTCTCAATGGTTTAGAACTGCATTGCCGTCTGATCGCCAAGACCACCTCAAAGAGAGATCTACCGGGTTCAAACTAAGCAGTCCCCTGGTTTTTTGCCCTGGATCTCTGGCATTCTGGACTACTTTTGTTCTCACTTTTGGCTGAGTGTAAAGTGTGTACAATAAATCATCTCTTCTGTGTTAGCTGAAGAATCAAAAAAAAAAATGGGGATTATTTTTCAGCTTGCAGAAAAATGTTTAAAGTTTTCAATTATCTTTATCTCTCTAAAAGCACATCACTCTAAAAAACAAAGCAAAATACAAAAATATAACAAAATTCACTTACAAAGGACAGGCTCCCTGTGGCATGTATGAGTCATTCCTCATTAACTCTGCAGGATCTAGTCAATAAATTTAATATGTGTGTACTTAAATGATAGATCCGACAGCTATGAATTGTAAATAGGAATTTGGTGTAAGCAGAGATTTCTATGAGAAAAAAATGAGAACAACTTTATTGGTATTTGCATTAATGATAAAATTTATCCTAGCTACTTTTGTCTGGTTTTGTTTGAAGAAGACATTGATTACTTAGTGTATTTGGGAACAAGATGGGGACAAAGCATCATAACTGTAGAAGGAGAAAATATCTATCAAGATAATTTTAATGTAGTATCCATCCTCTTCTTCATCCTATTCAAGAAATGGGTGAAAATAGTACAGCTGCAACTTTTGAGCTATCCAGTCACTTGAGAACTTTTTAAAGGAGGGCCAGAAGAAAACACAGAAGCCTGATGAACTTGGTTTTGCTTCTAGAAAAAGACAATGAAAGTAACTTTCACTCTGTCCACTATGAGTCAGGAAACAGATAAGATATTATCTGAAAGTAATCCCACTTTTAATTCCTAAAAGCCTCAGCTTCTATAGATCTCTGAAGAGGTTCATAATTCCTATGTTGCAAATGGAGTCTTAGAAACTTTTAATTACTTGCCCGAAGTCACACAGGTAAACAAATTATGGAGCTGGTGCTGTTCTACTTGACTCCAAAAGCTACTGTACTCTATCAAGACATTTAGCTGCAATTCGGGGGTGGGGAAGTTTTCCTGTAAAAGTCCATAGCATAAATATTGTAGGCACTGCTGGCCATATGGTCTCCATTGCCATGGCCCGGCTCTGCCATTACAGCATGAAAGCAGCCGCACTCAGCACAGAAATGAGTGGTTGTGGCTATATGCCAACAAAATGAATTTTGTCATGGTCACTGAGATGTGAATTTCATTTAATTTTCATGTGTCACAAAATGTCATTTGCCATTCATTTTTCCCTTTTACCATCCAGAAATCTAAAAACTCTCCCCAGTTGATGTCCATATAATAACATCCATTTGGCTGTACAAAGCACAGAAATCTGTTCTGGAAACTTCTCTAATTCCCTATGTGTGGGAGGCCTATGTTGCTGGGCTGAATTCTGGGAGGGTCTCACAGAGTCCCTAACACAGACTGGGCTCCTGCCGAACATTTGGTGCTGAATATCTATTCCGGGGTCTTCTTTGAATCTTTTCAACTGTATACTCCTTGTGCTCTCTCTGTGTGTTTGTTTCTCTCTCCGTTTCTCCAGTTTGCAGAAAAATGTTTGAAGTTTTTAATTTTCCTTTCTCTCTAAAAGTAATTTTCTGTTCCTTTGTCTCTGTCTCTGTCTCTCTGTCTATCCCACCTTCCCTTCCACCTTCCTGCCTTCTCTCCTTCCCTCCCTCCCTCTCTCTCTTCGGTATTAGAGGATAAATTTACTCTGTTGCTGTAATTTAAAATTTTTTCAAAGAAAAATAAAAGTTGTATCACTTAAAGTTACTGTACCTTAACAAACGCACCTAAAGTGGCACTGTTTTTGCATGCATGAAAGCTCAAAGCCTCAACAACTCCCATGAGCGATTAATCTTCTAACACTAATTAGATATTTGCTAATTAGCGTCTGATGTGTGAAATGAAAAAACATTTGAAGCTGAAATGAATAGGGTCTAGAAAGATAGGGCTATATTCCAGTTTCCCCTTTTCCATATTATTATCATATTTCATAAATATTAATAACATCACATGATACCAGCCGCTCTATAAAATTATCTCTCTGAATGAGGGCTTTTGTTCGATATAATAAGGATGTGTCAATATTTTGCATATGGAAGAAAGCATGGAATGAAAGAAAACATTTTTTTCTCAATGTTAAAGAGATGTCATATTTCACGAATCACTTTCATACTTGATCAATTGATCCTACTTTTTCACTTAGCTCACTTCTTCCTGTGAAAGAAGGTAGAAAACCTTTCTCTGAATCATCACTTTTCTTTCTCTCTTATACCTTCATCTCACTTTGGTTTAAAAGGAAACTTAATAGAATGGAAAATATTTCAGACCTGTGCTTCTGTGCCGGGGAAAGACACAAATCATTATAGAATAGTCAATTTCAATAAGAAATCAAACTAGTAAAAAAGAGATGTTTGAATTTCATTAATTGTATGCATGAGGACAATTCTAAAAATACTTCATATGGCACCTTAAAAGAAAATTTATAGAGAATAAGAGAGAGATTTTTGTGCTTCTGACTCACATGCAGGCTATAATACTCAAGTCATAAATAAATATTAAGCCACACCATATTCTTAAAATGTAACATTTTGCTTTGCAATATTTTTCAAGTGAAAGCCCACATTAAAAATACTTTTTCTGAAAGAAAGGGCCTACAGTAATAAACTATTTGAGTTGGTGTGATTTTTTTTATAAAAATTACTCACCTGTGAATGCTGGTCATATCACAAATTATATCTAATTATAGCATTGATATAGTAATTTGAAATGATAACTAAGCACAAGTTGACAAAGGTGACATAGAAACATAATGACGATGAGATTATCATTTTCTTATGGTGACATTTTGTGATTATAATAATGCTGATCGAGATTATTAAAACCATAATGAAGAGAAAGCAGTAAGAACCAGAACAAAACACACTGTGAGCAGACAGCCAAACTATCATTTTTTTCTTTGCCACCTTCAGTAGAATTTCTCCTTCCAATATAAAATTAAGCATGTGCACTAGACCCAGAGACCCATGGAAACTGTACTTGATAGGCAGCCTATTCTACTTATATCCAGAAGTGTCTGTTTTTCAGGGCTGCAATGAGAGGATAAGGGCCTCTATGCCAATTTATCTATTTTCACTAGGAATTGTGTTCAGATTGGCTTTGAGATTGATAGTCGGCTCCTAGGTGCAAAACACCAATATGCTATCTGTAGTGAGGGCTACTAGGACCTTCAGCTTGAAATTCCTGGAGATCCCACGGCCCTCCACTGTTGCAGACACTAAGCAAATGAGAATCATCTGGCAGATATTACCCTTTCACTTATTGTTAAATGAGAATAAAACCAGACAGCTTTTAATTACCCACAACAGAGCAATGAGTCAAGGGGAATCATACCCAATCAAGACATCACCAGTCAATCTAGAGGGCTGACTGCCTAAACTTGGGAAATGAACGCTGTTCTTTTCCTTGCTCAGATGAGCCTGTTTGAATGGTATCAAGTTCAAACTTGCTGATGAGTCTTGTAATTCCAGTTGAATTCTGAACTTCATTTCAAAACATAGAGGGTAAATGTTGCTCAATTATTTGAAGTTGCTTCTCCACCATATGTGTATTTTTGAATTTGGCATTTATTTATCCGTGGGATTCAGAGTCTTAAAGTCTCACCATAGATTGTTGAGTATTCACCTAGAAACAATTTGAAAACAAAACAAAACAAAACCCTACCACACATTGGATCAGGTCCAATTGGCTTTTTTTTTTTTTTTTTTTTTTCCCCAGTGAGACAAGATATGGACTGACAGGCCTGGGCTATAAGCACTGCCTCCTATATGTCTCACAGGCTTCAAAGCTTGTTCTCTTCCTCCCTTAAAATGTAAACAGCTGCTTGTTTCACAGTTTAGTCAACTATTATACCTTTGTAATCAGTACTTATTTTCCTGCAAGAAGTGTTATTAAGGAGGTCTGTTACAGTGTGAATTGTTCGACAGCCACATTTGTCCCACTCCTAAATGAAGTCTCTGTTTCATTTTCAACTTTTATGCTCTTGCCTTGAGGCTAAAGGTACCCACTTAAACTGTAACAACATTGTTCCTCAGTAAACATCTATGACTCTAATCTCTGCCTCACACTGGGAAACAGGGAAGAGAATGGGGACTAGCATGGTACATACTTGTCCATGCTCAGAATTCAAGGCAGAAAGCCTTGGCCTTTTCTGAAGGACTTGTTTGTTTTGAGAGAGGAAACTGTTGAAGTTCTGAGAAAACCGTTCCCTTTCTGTCGAACAAGGCTCACATTTCTCCACTTTCAGTGAGTTTCTCTTTTAGAACTTATTATTTGTCATCCTATCAAATGCTGACCACTCATACAATTGGAGGTGACAGCTAAGGTACACGCTGACAAAGATGACATCATTGGGACATAGTGGTACTGAGATTATTGTCACTATATAACCAGCACTATGCAAATCTACTCCATACAGTACATCGCTTGTTCCTCACAGTACTTTTCTCTGCACGTTGTCCTTAAAGAGAGCCAGTTTGAAAAAGCAAACCTTTTGCTCCACTTTATCCAAAGTGTTTATTGAGCATGTATCCTGTGCTCAACATTGCGTGGTGAGCCAGCAGCAAATCCTAAGCCTCACAATTTGGATTCCACACCCTTAAAGGCCCTAACTCTGACTGATTAAGGAGAGAGACTGATGAGTTCTATCTGTTGCCTGGTCTCATGCAAAAATCATAGCTTGCTTCTATTTCCAAATTCAAATCCAACCACTTGAGTTCTTTATATTACTAGGAATCAGAAAACTGAGTCATGAACAAAGCCAACTTTGCTTTTGTGTCTCTCAAAAGCTAATAATAGTTTTTCCAGTTTTAAAGGGTTGTTAAAAATGTGTGACAGAGATATGGTGGCCATCAAGCCTTAAAATACTATCTGTTCCTTTATAGCAAAGCTTTTCTAACCACCAATCTTTATAAAGCCTCTGGTATTGCTATGCTACCAATATGCAGCTACCTGGAACACATCCTTTTTAACTTTAACACTTGAAAGCTCTAGGTTCAAGGGAAAATGGTTTGGATCTTCAACTGCTGTGCAGGCGTAGATGACTAAGGAACAATTGAAATGATAGTGTAGCAAGCAACATACTTTGAGAGAAGTGTGTGGGTGTGT